>VMDO01037840.1:0-13995 GCA_007922755.1 Pedetes capensis
TTAAAAATTGAAGTCATTCCTCTCAAAGTCAGCCATAGCTTTATCAGTTGAGTCTAGACACATTTTAAATCCCTTGCTGTAATTTAACAAAGTTCACAATGCCTTCACTCGGGGTAGTTGCCGTCCCAAGAAACCACTTTCTTCTATCACCCACAAAAAACAGTTCTTTCCTCTTTAAAGTTTTGTGAAGAGGTGCAACACTTTAGTCACATCTTCAGGCTCCCCTTCTAATTCCAAGTCCTTTCCAATTTCAACTTCATCTGCAGTTACTTCTTGTATTGAAAGTTTTTTAACTCTTATTTTCTATTAGTAATTGTTTTAGTGTACAAATTAATGTGTTTCATAATTCATTTTCTTACGTACATATCATTGTGCATTGCTCATGTTCATATCCCACATTTTCTTCTCATGTGTTCCTTCCCCCACCTGCTAGCCCCATTCCTCCCCAAAAGAGCTCCACTTCTGCTTGTATGTGTATATTTTACAAACGATATATACAATGTGACATGTCTTTACCCTGTCACTCTTTCTTATTGTCTCCTCCCCTTTAGAACCTTTATCCTTCTAATAGTTCCACTTCTAATTTTATTACATATGTGTATATGTATAATATATATATGTAATCATTCTATATATAGATTTCAAATGTATATGTTAAGTCCAGAATAAATATATGAGAAAAAATGTGCAATATTTGTTTCTCTGGTTGTGGCTTATTTCATTTAAAATGATCGTATCTAGTTCTATCCATTGCCTTGCAAATTACATAATTCCATTTTTTTATGGATGAATAAAACTCCAGTTGTAAATACACCACATTTTCTTTATCCATTCATCTGTTAATGGACATGTAGGCTTATTCCATGTCTTGGCTATTGTGAACACTTTCACAATGGAACATGGATGTGCAGGTGACTCTGTGGTATATTGACGTAGGAGTCAACTGCTTTCAAACTGCTGTTAATGTTGGATTTTTATCTCTTTCCATGATCACCAATATTCTTTTCAGAATTTAAATTGATTCCTTACCAGAAGGTTTTTAATTTACTTTGTATTGGTCCATCAGTAAAACCACTATGATTGCTATAGCCTTATGTAATATATTTCTTAAGGAGAATTTAAAAATCAAAATTTCTCTATGATCCATAGGCTGCAGAGTGGATATTTTGTTAGCACACATGAAAACAATATTAATCTCATTGTATACCTCCATCAGAACTCTTGGGTGAACAGTGCATTGTCTATTAGCAGAAATATTTTAATTTGTACACTTTATTCTGAATAATAGGTCTCAACACTGCATTTAAAATAGTAAACCAGGTTGCAAATAGATACACTGTCATTTAGGCTTTGCAGTTCCATTTATAGATCACAGGCAACATACACATACTACCGTTGTCAAGGGCCATAGAATTTGCAGAATGAAAAGGAAGCATTGGCTTCAACTTAAATTTAGGAACTGTATTAGCCCCTAAGAGTATACACTTGTTCTTTGTACATGTGAAATTAGGCACTGACTTGTCCTCTCTAGCTATGAAAGTGCTAGATGGCCTCTTTCTTCAAAGAGAATCCTGTTTCATCTACATTGAAAACATTATTTACTGTAGCCACCTTCATCAGTGGTCTTAGCTAGATCTGGATACCTTGCACTAACTTCCACCTTATGCTTCCTTGTCATAGTGATGACATTTTCCCATTAATCCTCATGAACCCACCTCTAATACCTTCAAACTTATCTTCTGCAGTGCCCTCCCTCTTTTGACATTCATAGAATTACCATAATCAGAACCTTTTTCTTGCTTAGATTTTGGTTGGTAGCTTGATCTTTGTTCAGACTGGCAAAACTTTCTCCCTATCATCAACAGGTTACTTTATTTTCTTATCATTCACATGTTCACTGGAGTGGCACACTTCATTTCCTTCAAAATACTTCCCTTTGCATTCATAACTTAGCCAGCTGTTTACTTCAAGAGGAAAAACTATGACGTTTTTCCTTCTTGTATCCCAACATTCTCTCAATAAAACTTAGCATCACTAGAATTCATTAGTGAATTCTTCTTAACAAATAACAAAGAAATAATATCACTATTTACACCAATTTTTCCAGAAAATAACAATTGTGGAAATGATTTCTAAAGTATTTTGTGATGTTAAGAATATCAAAACACCTAGAAGAGGTTGAAATTCAATATTTCTCATAAATTCTTAACAATATGCTAATAAATTAAAAAGGATGGTATAACATTATTATATTTGTTAGTTCCATAAATGAAAAGTTTCTCTAACATTTTAAACTAAAATTATATAATCCACCATGTCTCTCTTCCATATAACAAAATAGCATATAGCAAAATAAAATAAAATAAAATAAAATGCTTAAAAATACCAAATGTTGGTGAAGGTGTAATGCTCTTGGAATACTTGCACAGTGGGAGCAGAAATAGCAATTGACAAAACTATTTTGAGAAGTTGTTTTTTATTATCTTCAAAAGTTCAATATATGTATATCAAAATGAAATTTGTATATGTCTATATATTTGTTCAGTATAAATGCTAATTATATGAACCAATGGATAAGTTCAAAAATATGCAAAACATATTTAATCATGATAATCTAAAGTGGCAATGATGCAAATGTTCATCAAGGATAGAATGGCAAATACAAACTGCGATATATCCCATATGTCAAAAGTACTATAAGATTAAAACAATCCATTCAGAAATATACATAAATCTCAGAGACAGAAATTTGTTTACAAAAGCTAAACACAGGGTATACATGCTATTTGATTTCTGTCATGCAAAAGTGAAAATGGACAAAACTAAATGATGATTGTGAATATTAGAATGTTGGTTATGTTTGGGGAGATAACTTTCAGGATCAGCCTGAGGTAAACTTTCATTAACTTTCATTCATTTTATTTCTCAGTCTGGGTAGTATTTACACAGATGTGTTTACTTTTCAATCATTGTTGAACAGCACTATTATGATTTATCAACTTTTCTCTCTGCTACATTTTAAAATACAAGGAAAATAGTAACAAAGATCCTTCCTGAAGCAAAGAGATTGTGTTATAGAGACTCACCAGAGTTTTCTAAAAGCTCCAACAGCAACAGTTTCAAGTATGTCTAATCCCATATGGCCAAATAGAAGAGCAAGAACTATCTAATTGTGTTTTACAGAGAATTTGTAGATAATTATAGAATTGGGATGAGTTTAATTTTAAAAGAAATTCAAGTTTGGCCACAGATATTCAGTCTTAAAGAGGTTAAATGGCTTTGCCAAAATTTTGGATTAGACATCCACCCTTTTTAGCACTGTGGTATAATCAGTTCAGGATAAAAAGAGATGTTAAAGGTAAGAAAGCGGTGGAAGTAAAATCACATTACCAGAAAGCTTATCATCTGCTCTCAAATTGAAGCTCTATCCACATTACATCCTTAATGCAATGATTAAACAAGAGATAAAAACTCATAAGTATTTATAAATTTAATCCAGAAACTACACTTCCCACTTGATGGTCCTTCCTAGTCAGAGAAATAGGAAACACAACCTTACTCTTGATGAATATTTTCAGCTCAGGTTGCACAATAGTTTCACTTATCCATCTATTGCATGAACTACTTTTCCTAGGGAGACAAACAGGGGACCATTCACCACAGATAGAGAGGGCACAAACAGATGAAAGGAAGGATTATATGAAGTCCAATGTTGCAAACCATTGACTTTATTGGGGTTACTTACAAGCGTGTGTGTGTCTGGGGAGCACTACCAAAGAGTCCCATGGCAGCTACTCCACTGAAGGAACACACCTTCTGCCAGTGGTTCACCTCTTATGTCACTAGGCCCCATGTACTGCTGCAGCAGAATGGAGTGGTGATTGACACCTCAAGGGAGGCTCTTGAGGGGGTCTCATGAGGGTCTTCTGACCTTCCTCTCACCCTCCTCCAAGAGATAATACTATTAACCCCATTCCTATTACCTTAGGCCTAGTTATCTGCTGTAAATTTTTGCTTACTTTGTTGTCATGACTATAGGACAAGATCTCTTAGGTCATCATAGTTGTTCTGTTTCCGGATGGGGATAGTCCTGTGCGGCCTGGAGGAACTAATTACACTTCACTATGGGTTGATAACATTATACATTCAGATATTGAAACATAGTTGAGAACCAGAGAATGAATACAAATGGTCTTAAGTAAAGAGATGTCAACAATAAAGTTTATTAATTTGCTCACATTGAAGTACCTCTGCATCCAATTCAGGTTTTTGATTGATGTAGACACACGTTTAATGCCTTGGTTATATGCTTTCCATAAAATTGCATCACAAGGGCTGGGTATTCTTTTGTTTCAGAATACCAGTATTTTTCCTTACAAAATAACTGTATTTCAGATACTGCATGGTAACTCCACTCTATAAGACAGATTTTGGTTCTTTAGCCACATCTTTCTTCATTTACTGTCCTGCAACAGAAGCCCTCCATGAACCCTAGATCAGCCATAGAACCAACTGCTTCACAACCTCTTATTACATCGTGATACATGCCAAGGAAAAAGAACACCTTTGTTTGGATTTTGTAGAAGGACCCTCTGAAGCAGATAAACCCTTGCAGAGAAATAATATGAAATTACAATTTTCTCTCCTGGAGGAGGGAAAGAAAACTTTCTAAGCAAAGGAACTGCTGAGAAGCAGTGGTTCTGATTGATCCAATTAGAAACAAGGAGCTCTAAAGGAGCCTAGCTGGACCAGGGGCATAGAGGACACTGAGAAGATACAACAGATAGTAACAAAAGGAGAAAACATAGGAGATCCAGCAGTGATTTATGCTTTCTATATAAATAATTATGCTTCTTTAATATTGATAATACAATAAGTTTGCATTTACTGTATTAATACATTTTTGTGTTAGATGTACATTAATTTTGGTCTTATTAATGTTGTTTATGCATTACTTGCTTAATGACTTATTAAAATAAAACATATATTATTTTTCATAAATATATTATAAGTAAATATAAAAAGAAAGCATCAGTGTTTTGGTGGTACACATAATTGATGCATGCATGTGTGTATGTATAGTATACATACACATGCAATGCACATATACTTGATAGATTATATGGAATGCAAATGTCTGTAAGCTGCAGCAGGTTTAAAGCAAAACATTGAATGTAGAAGTTAGGATGAAGCAAATTCACAGATAGAATTGAAAAATGGTAGTGAATCTTAGTGGTAGAAAAGATAAAAAATATATCAGAGGAGATATAAGAAATAAAATGAAGCCATCCAGATAAGAGAAAATTTGATCTCCTGGAGAGATTTCCCGTGTAGCCTGGAAAAAATGATGATGTTCATAATGATAACAATGAGTAATACAGAAAATACAAATTACATTTTTTTAAAGTAGGTAGTAAATAATGTAGTTGTGGTTTTATAGGTACAGCTAGTTTCCAGATATGTAAAGGAAACTTCCAATATTAAAAAAAAAACATTGTAAAGACATTTTCTGAATATCTAAAAAGGATACTTATCTATGTCTGGTCTTCAAAACAATCCTCCAGCAGAAATTCATTGAGTTTTTCTACTTGAATAGAAGAGAATGACTTTTGTTAGCGCACTTTTGTTAAATGCATGCTTAATGAATCTCCACAGGAGTCTCACCATGGAAGAGAGAGGATTTTATTGTTCAAAGACATGTTTCTCAAACTTTCACTGTCTTGTGACCTCAGATGAACTTTTAAGTTTCTACAGAACCAGGGAGTGTTTCGTTCTGCTGTACATAGGGTTGCTATGAGTCAGACCCCACTCAATGGGCACCTAACAACGACAACAACAGAAACTACAATAAAATAGAGACCTGGAGAAATTCAATAGGGCTTTTCCCTTTAGTTTGTTGTTATTGTTGTTAGGTGCCCTCAAGTCAGTGTCTGACTCATAGCAACCCTATGTGCAACAGATGAAACACTATTAGTGCTTCTCTGCTATTCATAGGGTTTTCAATAGTGGATTGATTTTTGGGAGTGGGTTGCCAGGTCCCTCTCCCAAGCCTACCCTGTGTTGGTGTTCCAAGGTGGAAGTACTAACCAGGCCTGACCCTGCTTAGTTTCCAAGATCTGAAAGGATTGGAGGCCACAGTGCTATGGCTGCAGGCTCCCTTTAGTTTAGGTGTACTAAAAGAGTAGTGATATTTGAAGTTGCTATTTCAGTGGGAAACTGAGTATCAGTTAAAGAAGATTTTATTAAGTATAAACATAGTATGGTTTTCTGAGTATTAAAATATTAAGGTCTGAGACCCTTGGTTCCATCCCCAGTGCTACAAAAATGGGAGAAGGACGTGACATTCCAGTCCCAAACCGATCCTTGAAAAATCAGCCATTGAAAACCCTATGAGGGCTACTATGAGGCATACCTGCTTTGACAGAACCTAATAACAACAACAACAAGATTTATATTACTTACTATCCCATTTTCTTAAGATAAGGTATTGGAAGACTTCTATTGGCTGGGGAATTATCAGCACAGTACATGGATTTATTGGACCAATCAAGTAATAGGCTTCATTCACCTTGATCAAGTAAGTCTGCAGATTTTCAACATGAGTTGAAAAGATGAATAGATATTTATGATCCCTTGTATTATTAACAGAGGTTATTTCATAACTATGTTAACACATAAGCACAACACCATTTATGAAGGCATAAAGAAGGAATGTCTAACACATTTTATTGAGGGAGCAGACCAGAGTGATTTATCAACATATATGAATCCTGTAATACATGCGTTAAAGCTTTTTCATTACATGATAACAGAGTGGTAGCTCAAAACTGAAATTATAAAGGAACAATCTTTGATATTTACTTTAATGAAAATAAGTAATGTGTGATTATTACAGCTTTGATCATAATTCTTTGTATGATGCTTAACGTTGACTTTTTCCTTAAGTATATAAATATGCCAACTGAAAATATACCCAAGTCACTGATTTTCTTCTAAATACTTTTCCCATATTAAGTGAAAAAATAGTAAATTCTAGCCAAGTCAATGTCCATAGGCATAGCATTTAAATTAGTGGTGCCCTGAAGTGTGTTTTTATTTCTTCATGAATGGTGAAGATTTGATTTCATAAGTAATTTACAGAAATAAGGTTCCAAATTCTATAGTTCCATAAAACCATATTGATTGTGGAGCAAATGCCAGCTATTAATGTGTTTAGTCACTCTTTTCAATACTGTGAGGAAGTAGAATTGCTGGACATGTTCCTTTCTCTTAAAATGTCAGTAAAAGAAAGAATTGATACATTGTATAGGAACCATTGGGTTTTCAAAACCTCCTAATTACTGTGTGCTATGTGCTTTCTGATCTCTACCTTTTTTGAGAGGTGCAAATGCTCAAAACAAAACTAAAATCAGATAACAGGCCATATCTATTTATGTCATATAAGATCCCTGTGCTAAGCACACATTTAGCCCCTATGTGGGAACCTGTGCTGTATGTGAACTTGGCAGGGAGAATAAGCTGAGAGGCAGAGGAATCCATGATGCACATTTTACATGTAATTACCATCAAAGTTTAAAGTAATCTAGGGAATACTGATCCCCAAAGATAAAGAACTTCAAAGCTTATAGTTTTGTGCTACCATAAATTATGTTATCACTGCATTATTAGTGTACTGCTATGGGGCCTCCTGCATTGGCAGGGTATTTTATTATTCAAAGTTTATTGCTATCACTAGTACATTTCCAAACCAGAAAGCCACAATATCCGATTTTTCTCATTTGAGTCTGCTAATTTTATTTGCATGTATAACATCTGGTTAGTTCAGAGCACCAAAGAAGCTATTAAGACATCGCTAATAATAGGAGTGCTAAGTTTTTATTTACAAGTTTCAACATCACAAATATATACGCACAGAACACACAGATACTTAACTACAAATGCATATTTGCACACACTTAGCTTCTAGGCCGTGAGTGCTTAATACTTATTTTTAGCATGTATCACTAGGGAAAATTTGCCTTTTTGCTTGTCATCTTCCTCAAGTGAAGTATAAATGACATAGAGAAGGCTTTAGAATGGGCAGCTTAGAAATGGAGTCTAAGATGAAGCTCAACCTGAAGATTTATTTGTCAGTGTTTTAAAGATCTACACTACCAAGTAAGTGAGGAAGGAAGACTGAGCACAGGAAGAAACCAACCAAGAATGCAATTGCAGCTGAAATTTAGTTGGTTCTGAAGAAGCTCTGGAGTTGAGATAGACTTTCACTAGAGTCAGTCCCATTAATGAGTTGGGGTTTTACTTGTTCATGTTTTGCTAAGATCTTAAGGTACATCAATAAGTGATTTATTTGAGCCCTAATTTTTAATGTAAGCACTCATAGCTATAAATTTCCCTCTTAGAACCACTTCTGATGTATCCCCAATGTTCTGATAAGTTGTGTTTTCATTTTCATTTGATACTAGGAATATTCTAATTTCCTCTCTGATTTCTTCAATGGCCTATTCATCATTTCAGAGTGAATAGTTCAATCTCTGTGTATTTGTACAGTTTCTATAGCTTCTCATGCTACTGATTTCTAGTTTTATTCTATTGGTTTGATAAGATACAAGAAATTATTTCAATTTTTGTATTTGTTAAGGCTTGCTTTGTGGCCCTAAAGTGTCATCTATTTTAGAGAACCTTGAATGGGCTTCTGAGAAGAATGTGTATCCCACAGCTATTGGATGGAATATTCTGTAGATGTCTATTAAGTCCATTTCATCTGTAATGCAATTTAAACTTGAAGTTCCTTTTTCTTTTTTGTGGCCAGGGAGAGGTACTGGAAAATTAAACCCGGGGTCTCATGCATGCTTTGGAAGAGCTCTACCCCTGAGTTACATCCCAAGCCCATTTTTGTTGTTGTTTTGTTTTTACTTTATGAGGCAGGATCTTCCTAAATTATGCAGCCTGCCTCTGACCTTGAACTGGCAATCCTCCTGCCTCAGCCTCCTGAGTTGCTAGGATTACAGACATGTGCCATCATGCCCAGCCAAATCTGAAGTTTCTTTGTTGGTGTTTTGCCTGGATATTCTATTGATGAGAGTGGAGTATTATATTATTATATCCAGACCCATTTATCCCTTTATGTCCAGAAGTGTTTGTTTTATGAAACTGGGTGCATCATTTGGTTCAAATATATTTATAATTGTTATGACTTCTTCAAAGATTATTACCCTTATTAATATTAGTGACCTTCATATCTCTTCTCACTAATTTTGACTTGAAATCTCCTCTCTTATATAAGAATGGCTACTTCTGCTTTTTCATTCACATGTTTAGTATACAACCATCCTTTAACTTTCAGTCTCTGTGTCTGTGTAATTGCTACTGAGATGTGTTTCTTGCAGACAACAAATTGTTGGATCTTATTTTTTAATCTAATGGCCTAGTCTATGTCTTTTAATTGAAGAATTGAAACCATTATTTTAATTGAAATAAGCTAGACCAAGAAAGGAAATATTGCATGTTTTGTCTTATGAGTGGATGTTAGATTTATTTAGAGAAGAAAGGGGACTAAAGAGAGAGGGAAGGGCAATAAGAAAGGGTAATGGGAGGAAAGACAAATATCACCTGTTTTGTCTCACAGTAAAAGTCTAGATTTAAATACATATGTGTGTGTGTGTGTGTGTGTGTGTGTGTGTATACATAAGACATGTAAGCAGAGGGAACTCTATGGGGAGGAAGAGGATCAGGGAGGTGGGACAGAGGACATGAGAGACTAATGGGCATGAACATGAGAAATGTGTGATGATATGCATGCATAGGAATGTTGTAATGAAACATATTAACCCATATGTACACTAACAAAAAATTACTAATAAAAATAAATTAAATAAAGGAGAGTCATGTCTAGTAAGGATGCAAGAAGAAGTTACTGGAAAAGAGGGTAATCTTAGGACAAGCATTTCTCTTGGCCAAAAGCAATCCTAGGAATCAATACTTCGATGAATCTGTGAGCCAGTGGCACCTTTTGTTCCTGACAGCTGGGGCAGGCCTCTGTCATATCTGACAAATTGTTGTCACTACAGAGGGTTCTGGATCTATTTATTTAATTCATTCCTATATTCCAAAATCTTTGAACAGTGCCAAGTAAATAACATGTAGCAATGAATAATTTCTGAAAGAATATAAATTATCTATCAAAATCTTATAAATTATACCTTATTAGGTCATCAAACCCAAAGAAAAGAAGCTCTGAATCAAACAACAGACTGAAAAGGAAGAAACATTATGTTTAATATAAAATTGAGTGTTTGTTAGAAAAGTCAGTAGAAATAATTTTTCCAATTTACTTTCAATGGATAGTGGAGAAGTATTTTGGGAAATCCTAATCCCATAGGTGGGCCTGCAGCCACAGCCCTGTGGCATCTGATCCTGTCAGGTCTCGGAAGCTAACTAGGGTCAGGCCTGGTTAGTAGTTGGGTGGGAGATGGCCTGAGAGCAACGGGTGCTGTAGGTTTGTGAGATGGACCCGGCAACCCACTCCCAAAAATCAATCCGCCATTGAAAACCCTACGAATGGCAGAGAAGCACTGATGATAGTGTTTTATCTCTTGTACACAGGGTCTCTATGAGTCAGATACCGACTTTAAAGCACCTAACAACCACCACCACAACAATCCTATATGCAAGGAACTTTCATTATTAAATGGGAAAAGAAGAAAGTGTAGTTGACTTTTCTATTTCTGTGGGTTCTACACCCATGAATTCAATCAGCGGCACATTGAAAATGTTACAAAACAAAACCAAGCATATTGGTGCATTCCTCTAGTCTCAGCAACTGAGAAAGATCACAAATTTGAGGCCAGAGGCCACTTGTGTAACTTAGTAAGACCCTGCCTCAAAATAAAAGACAGTTTGGGAGTGCAGTCCAGTGGTAGAGTACTTGCAAAGTATGTTTGAGGCTCTGGATTCAACCCCCAAGTACTGCCTCCCTGCCACCCTAAAATGGAAAACAATTGCATCTGTATTGAACATAAACACATTTTCCCTTGTCATTATTTCCTAAATAATGGCATAACTATTCACATTGTATTACATTGTATTGCTATTAGAAGTAATGTTAATTTGATTTCAGTATATTGGAGGTTCTATTAGTTTGTGCAATGCTGTTGCAAAATACTTGACAGAGACATAATTATGGGTGGAATAATTCATTATGGATCATTGTTTTGAGGACTTCAGTCCATCCAGGGAGGCAGGTATGATGATGGGGTAGGTGATAGGGCATACGTCAAAGGACCTCATGCCATGGTGGATCAGGAGCAGGGAGAAACATAACAGAAACCAGGGGTCTAATAAAACCTCCAAAGACCCAGGACCACTGTGACCCACTGTTGCAAAGTTAAGTGCCATCTACAGAATTTCTGCAGAATCTCAGGACAGTGCCCTCATCTGGGGATCAAGTTTTGAAACAAACGACCTTTGGGGAACATAATAGATTTAAACCATTCCATTCTACCCTTGTCCTCAAAGATACATGGCTGTCTCATTAAGCTGAGTGCATTCAATCCAACTTCAACAGTCCCCAAATTCTTATTAGTTGCAACTTTGCTGAACAAGTCCAAGTCCAAAATCTCCACTGAGACCCAAGGCCAGTTTAGCTGTAAGCCCATGGGAAAAAAAAAAAGGTTATATACTCCCAACATCCAATAGCACAGAATAAGCATCCCCATTCTCAACAGGAAGAATGTTGTTGTTGTTGTTGTTGTTATGAGTTCGACTCATAGCAACCCTATGTACAGCAGATCGAAACACTTCTCGATTCTGTGCCAGGCACATCATATTATTTATGTGTAAGTCCATTGTTACAGATACTCTGTCAATCCATCTGGTGGCTTTCCTTTCTATTGCTGACCTGCCATTCTCCCAAACATGATGTCTTTCTCCAGGGCCTGGTCTCTCCTGACACACGTCCAAAATATGTAAGATGCAGTCTGGCCATCCTTCTTTCAAAGGAGAACTCTGGTTGTACTTCTTCTAGGACAGATCTGTTGGTTTTTTGGCAGTCCATGGTATATTCAATTGTTGCCTCCAGCACCATAATACAAAAGCATCAATTCTTTTCCTGTCTCCCTTGTTTAATGTCCAGCTTTCACAGCCATATGATGAGACTGAAAACACCATGGCATGAGTCAGGCGCACCTTGGTCTTCAATGTAACATCTTTACTTTTCAATACTCCAAAGAAATCTTTTGCCACAGCGTTTCCCAAAGAAATGTGTCTTTTGATTTCTTGGCTGTTGCTTCCATGGGTATGGATTGTAGAGCCAAGTAAAGCAAAATCAGGGACAACTTCAATCTTTTTATTCCATTTATTGTGAAGTTGCATACTGACTCAGTCATAAGGATTTTTGTTTTGTTGATGTTTAGTCACAATCCATACTGAAAGCTATGTTCTTTGATCTTTATCAGGAAATATTTTAAATCCTCTTCACTATCAGCAAGTAGAGTTGTGTCATCTGCATAACGCAGGTCGTTAATGAGTTCTCCTCCAATCCTGATGCCGCAGTTTTCCTCATAAAGTCCAGCATTTTGAAATATTTGCTCAGCATATAAATTGAAGAGATATGGTGAAAGAATATAGCCCTGATGTACACCTTTCTCAGTTTAAACCAGGCAGTGTTCCCTTGTTCTGTTTGAACTGCCTCCTGGTTAATGTACAGATTCCTCACAAGTATAATTAGGTGCTCTGTTATTCCCATTTTTCGAAGGGTTATCCATAATTTATTATGATCCACACAGTTAAATGTTTTTGCATAGTCAATAAAATACAGATAGACATCTTTCTCATATTCTTTGCTTTTGGCTAATATCCACTTGACATCAGCAATGATGTCACTGGTTCCTCACCCTCTTTGGAAACTGGCTTGATTTTCTGGCAATTCCTTGTCTGTATAAGGTTATAGTCACTTTTAATGATCTTTAGTAAAATTTAGCTTGTGTGTGATACAAATGATATTGTCCAATAGTTTCTACATTCAGTTGGATCCCCTTTTTTGGGAATACGCAAAAATATGGATCTCTTCTAGTTACTGGCCAAGTAGATATTTTCCAAATCTGCTGTCATAAACATGTTACCACCTCCAGTGCTACATCTGTTTATGGAAACATATCTATTGGTATTCCATCAATTCCTGGTGCCTTGTGTTTTGCCAATTCTTTAAAGGTAGCTTCCACTTCACACTTCAGTACCATTGGTGCCTTTTCATATGCAACCTCTTGAAATGGTCATCTACCAATTCTTTTTTTATGTGAATCTGTGTATTCCTTTCATTCTCTTCTGATGTTTCCTGCATCACTTAATATTTTCCCTGTAGAATCTTTCACTGTTGCCACTCGAGGCTTGAACTTTTTCTTCACTTCCTTAAGCTTGAGAAACACTGAGCATTTTCTTCCCTTTTGGTTTTCTGCCTCCAGCTCTTTGCACATGTCATTATATTTGTTTTTCTCTTCTCGAGTTGCCTTTTGACATCTTCTCTTTAGTTCCTTAGCTTCATCATGTTCTCCTTTTACTTTAGCTGCTCAACATTCCAGGGCAATTTCCACATCTCTTTTGACATGTAATTTGGTCTTTTCTTTTTTTCCTGTCTTTTAAATAACATTTTGCTTTCTTCCTGAATGATATCTTTGATGTCATGCCACAACGTGTATGGTCTTCTATCATTTGTGTCTAATGCATTAAACCAGTTCTTGAGGTGGTCTCTGAACTCAGATGGGATTTACTCAAGGTCATACCTTGGCTCTCGTACAGTTGTTCTAATTTTCTTCAGCTTTAGTTTGAACTTGCATATGAGAAGTTGATGGTATGATCTATAATTGGCACCTGGCCTTTTTTTGATATTTGATATAGAACTTCTCCATTGTCTCTTTCCACATATGTAGTTCATTTGGTTCCTGTATGTTCTACCTGGTGAGTCCATGTGTATAGTCACCATTTATGTTCGTCAAAAAATAT
>VMDO01037841.1:0-13986 GCA_007922755.1 Pedetes capensis
AAGAGGATTTGAAACATTTGCTGATGAGGATCAAAGAATACAGCTTCTGTATGGATTGTGCCTCAACTTCAAGACAACAAAAATCCTTGCAACTGACTCAGTAAACGACATCATCATAAATGGAGAAAAGATTGATGCTGTCCAAGATTTCGTTTTACTTAGTGCAACAATCAACACCCATGGAAGCAGCAGTTAAGAAATAAAGACACTTTGCATTGGAAAAGCTGTTTCTAAAGATGTCTTCAAAGTGTTGAAAAGTTGAGATGTCACACTGAAGATGAAGGAATGACTGATTCATACCATGGTATTTCCAGTTGCATCATATGCTTGTGAAAGTGAATAAGGCAGACAGGAGAAGAATGGACATTCTATCTTCCCATTGTCCTTAAAATAGTATTTCCTTTGCTCTACGTGTCTGTCAGCTTGTCATGCTATGGGGGCTTGTGTGTTGCTGTGATGCTGAACGCTATGTCACTGGGATTTCAGATACCACCAGGGACACCCATGGTAAACAGGTTTCAGCTTAGCTTCCAGACTGAGATAGACTAGGGAGAAGGACGCAGCAGCCCACTCCTGAAACAATCAGCCATTGAAAACCCTATGAACAGCAGAGAAGCACTGTCAAAGATAGTGCCAGAAAATGAGCCCCCCAGGCTGGGATGCACTCAAGAAATGCCTGGGGAAGTGTTGCCTCCTCAAAGTACAGTCGACCTTAATGATGGGAATGGAGTAAAGCCCCTGGGACCTCCTTTTGCTGATGTGGCATGACTCAAAATGGGAAGAAACATAGTGACTGCAGCAATGGACTCAAATATAAAATGATCACGTGCATGGCCTATTGTCGGATAGCGTTTCGTTCTGTTATACATAATATCACTGAGTCAGATCTGACCCAAAGACACCTAACAACAATAGTGAAATATAACTCATTCCCTTTTATATTGACTACTAGTAATTTTTATTGTAATTAATGCATATTAATTATACAAAATATTTAATTTCACTGTGACAGTTCCACACATACATATGGTTGTTGTTAGGTGCCACAGAGTTGGATCCAAATCATAGTGACCCTAAGTATAACAGAATGAAATGCTCCCAATTCTGTGCCAGGAACACAATCTTATTTATGTTTAAGCCCATTGTTGTAGCCACTGTGTCAATCCATTTAATTGAGGGGCTTCCTTTCTTTCATTGACCTGCCACTCTCCCAAACATGATGTCCTTGTCTAGGGACAACATGTCCAGAATACATAAGATGCATTCTAGCCATCCTTGCTTCCCAGGAGCACTCTGGTTGCACTACTTTTAGGACAGGTCTGTTGGTTCTTTTGGCAGTCCATGATATAATCAATATTCATCTCCAGTACTATAATTCAAAAGCATCAATTCTTCTCCTGTTGCCCTTATTCAATGTCTAGCTTTCACAACCATATGATGTGAATGAAAATATCATGACATGAGGCCTACCTCTGTCTTCAATGTGACCTCTTTGCTTTTCAACACTTTAAATAGGTCTTTTGAAACAGCTTTTTCCAATGCAATATGTCTCTTGATTTTTTGACCGCTGCTTCCACAGGTGTTGATTGTAGAACCAAGTAAAGCAAAGTCTTCGACATCAATCTTTTCTCCATTTATGATGATGTCACTTACTGAGTCAGTTGCAAGGATTTTTGTTTTCTTGATGTTGAGGCAGAATCCATACTGAAGGCTGTGTTCTTTGATCTTCATCAATAAATGTTTCAAATCCTCTTCACTTTCAGCCAGCAGAGTTGTGTCACCTGCATACTGCATATTGTTAATGAGTCTTTCTCCAATTCTGATGCCACGTTCTTCTTCATAAAGTCCAGCTTCTCAGACTATTTGCTCAGCATAGAGACTGAAAAGGTGCCGTGAAAGGACACAGCCCTGACACATCTTTCTTGACTTTAAGCAGTGTTTCCTTGTTCTGTTCAATGGGCTGCCTCCTGGTCCATGTAGAGATTCCTCATGAGTACAATTAAGTGCTCTGCTATTCCTATTCTTCACAATGTTATCCATAATTTATTATGATGCACACAGTCTAATGCCTTTGCATAGCAAATAAAACACAGATAGACATCTTTCTGGTATTCTCTGCTTTCGGCTAATATCCATCTGATGTCAGCAATGATGTCCCTGGTTTCCCACCCTCTTCTGAATCCAGCTTAATTTTCTGGCAGTTCCCTGTCTACGTACTACTACAGTTGCTTTTGAGTGATCTTTAGCAAAATTTTGCTTGCATGTGAGGTTAATGATACTGTTTGATAATTTCCACATTCTGTTGGATCCTCTTTCTTGGGAATAGGCACCTTTGGCCCCGTACATAAATATGTTGTGTTTCAATCCTGTCTGCTCACCCGTCTACCCTCTCTTACCCTCGCTTCCCTCTCTGCTATGGCCCCGTCCCCTTTCCTTCCCTAGACTATTTGTACATGTGTTGTGAATCACCTCTTGGTAAACTGTTCCTCTTACCCCACTGGTTTTATTTTTTTCAAAGATATTTTAAGGTAACCTATATGAATAATGCTTATCAAATTGCATATATGAAAATTGTCACAACGAAAAGCATGTCAAAATGAATCACATTATGATGTACATTAAAAATTTCTAATTAAAAAAAAAAAAAAAGATATTTTAAAATGTCTTTCCCTAGACCATTGTTTTATTATAAAGGTGAAACAGAGGCTAAAACAAATTTTCAGGTAATTCAAGCTAATGAAATCTTCAATTTATGCTCAACTATTTGGCTATTCCAAGGACAAAGTTTGATACGAATTATCTATGTAATTTCTTTAATTCTCCATTTAAACATTTCAGCCAAGAAAAGTAGATTGTCTTTTGTACTTTTAACAAAGAGTTCAAAAATAAAATTTTGCTAGACTTTGTCCTTGACAAAACCACAGTCTAAGAGTAGAAATTAATTCAATCTCGTCTATTTTCAGCAGATGTCTCTAGCACAGCCTTTCTTACTGTTCTTAGCCTTCGAGGCTTTGCATTCACGCCTGTCCTTTTTGACTATTTGGGCTGAACTAATCAAGGTGGAAAAGGAAAAAAGGTGAATATTAATTCATCTCTGCACTCCGTGGTCTTCTCCAATCATTCATTTCATCTGCCGGGAGGTCATGGCATGACCCTGGGGGGGCTAGGTGAGGTGGGAGTGGAACAGTGGGAGTTTCGGTGACGAGCAAAAAGCAAGTGGAGTATGATAATAAGGGAAATAAAAAATATTAGAAAACCCTATTGCCATTGAGACGTGATTTTTCCCTCTAGAAATGAAAAAAATAACAAATAAAAATAACTAAAAGTTGGGCGTGGTGGTGCACTCCTGCCATCCCAGTGATTCAGGAGGTAGAGGCACGAGGATTGCAGGTTCGAGGCCAGAGGCCACCCCTGTAACCCAGCGAGACCCTATCTCAAGTTAAAAAATAAACATGAGTGGGCGGTGCAGCTCAGAGACCTTGGGTTCAACCCCTAAGTAGTACAAAAAAAAATTAAAATAAATATCTTTAGGAAAGTAGTGTCATACATGCTAGGAAGAACCTTTAAAAGTCAACAGCGTGCCCATATACTAGCAACAGCGACTAATTAGAAAAAGAGAGGGAGGGAGCAAGCTCACTACTATCCTCGAGAGGATCTAAAAATATAAAATGTCTTTGAAAAGCTAATGAAAAAAACAACAGCGTATGTGACACAACCTCCAAGCATTTTTTAATGAGATAAGGAAGGCCTTGTTTTTAATGATTACTAAGATCCTGACTACAGCTGTGCCACCCTGGCATCCGATCCCATCAGATCTTGGAAGCTAAGCAGGGTTGGGCCTGGTTAGTCCTTGGATGCGAGACCGCTTGGGAACACCAGGTACTGTAGGCTTGGGAGAAGGACCCAGCAACCCACCCTTGAAACAATCAGCCATAGAGAACACTGTGGATGGCAGAGGAACACTGACAGTGCCAGGCATGGCATGGCATCTGCGAGTGTTTCCTTCTGGTTTACATAGGTTCGCTATGGGTCAGACCCAACTCCACGGCACCTAACAACGACGACCATAAGAGCCTATTGCACAGATGCCATGGAAGAAACAACTACAAAATTCAGATATAATAGGTCACGTGCTGAAGGTACGAGAGAGTGAGACAGATGCAGAGCCTGGGTGCGGCATGGGGTCCACACTCAGGGGAAGTCGCGTGCATCGGCCAGGTGCCTGGCTCAACAGCTTTTAGGGAGGGGCCAGCTGTGGTAGACAGGGGTCCAGGGGTGCTCGAGGGGGAAACCTCATTCCTTATGGCTCAGAAACAGAGAAACAGAATCCAGGAAAACTCAGGGCGGGGAAACCTCAGAAGAGAAAGTCAGAGAAGGGAGACCCAAATTCTGTGTGGCCAGCCCTTGACCTGCACATACGTGGGACAGATTCACAGGAGATCTGCTCACAAGCGAGGAGCAGAATTGAAGCCACAGCCCAACCAACAGCAGGGACTACAAAATCCAAGAGATGACACTCACTAGAAAAAAAGAACAGCAGCCCTTGTCTTCACATCTTGTTGTTGTTGTTAGGTGCCATCGAGTCATGTCTGACTCATAGAGACCCTCATAGGGTTTTCAATAGCTGACTGTTCCGGGATTGCCTTGGGAGTGGATTGCCAGGCCCTTCTCCCATTTTTGGGGTGCTAGGAATCAAACTCAGGACCTCGGAGACTGCAGAGCAGCGCTCTACCAACTGAGCTAAAGCCCAGCCCCTTCACACCTTAGC
The DNA here is from genome assembly GCA_007922755.1 of Pedetes capensis. Lineage (NCBI taxonomy): Eukaryota > Metazoa > Chordata > Mammalia > Rodentia > Pedetidae > Pedetes > Pedetes capensis. The sequence goes on from VMDO01037841.1 coordinate 4,769, forward strand.
ATGTGCAAAGTCCAGCATGTGCAAAATGACCTGATGTTCATACAAACTGACCAACCGACAAAAAACTCGGGGGAATGGAACCCATCCTCTAGAGAAAAGAAGACTCACTAATATGAAGGCTGAGACAAAACATGTTGGAATGATTTTAAAGTGATTATTATAACGATTTTTGAATGGAATCAAATAAACATGTTCACAGAGAAATTAGAAATGACTCCCCCCAAATTCTAGAACTGAAAAAAAATTAGTGTCAGGAATAAAAGATTCACTGGGTGGATTTAATGGTCCAAATATAAATGACATAAGGAAAGAGTAAATAATAAACTTGAAGATTGATTAAATAACAGAGAAACAAAGATTGAAGAAAAAAGACCAAAGGCTTAAGGTCCTGATAAATAATATCAAACAAAGGCAAAGAGAAAGGCTGGGCCAAAGAATTTGAAGAAATAATGGGGGCTGGGACTAAAAGCTCAGTGGTAGAGCACTTCCCTTGTTGCTGGTAGGTTCCATGAAGTTGTATCCAACTCACAGCCACCCTCCTAGGGTTTTCAATGGCTGATTGTTTCAGCATTGCTTCAGGAGTGGATTGCCACGCCCTTCTCCCATTTTGATGGCGCTGGGGATCAAACCTGCATCCTCAGAGAGTATGGAGCCGCACTCTACCAGCTGAGCTAAACCCTAGCCCAGCACTTCCCTAGCATGTACAAAAGACCCCACACAGCTAAAGCAATCCTGATTTCAAATTACACTCTACAACTACAGTAACAAAAACTGCTTGGTACTGGCACAAAAACAGACGAATAGACCAATGGAATAAAATAGAGGACCCAGAAATAAACCCTTGCAGCTATGGCCATCTGATTCTTGACAAAATTGCTGAAAAATACATTGGAGAAAAGACAGCCTCTTCAACAAGTGATGCTGGGAAAAATGGATACCCACATGTTGTTGTTAGGTGCCACCAACTCATAGCGACTCTAGGCACAACAGGTGAAACGGTATTGTCAGTGCTTCTCTGCTATTCATAGGGTTTTCAATGGCTGGTTGTATTTTAGGAGTGGGTTGCTGGGTCCTTCTCCCAAGCCTACAGCACCTGGTGTTCCCAGGTGGTCTCCCATCCAAGTACTAACCAGGCCCGACCCTGCTTAGCTTCCGAGATCAGACACCATAGTGGTATGGCTGCGGGAAAGGTTGGAAGGCATTCAAGAAATGACTGGGGAAGAGTTGCTTCCTCAAAGTAGGTGGTTGTTGTTAGGTGCTGTCAAGTCAGGTCTGACTCATAGTGACCCTCGTAGGGTTTTCAATGGCCGATTATTTCAAGATTGCTTCAGGAGTGGTTGCCACGTCCTTCTTCTGTTTTGGCAGTGCTGGGGATCAAACACAGGTCCTCAGAGAGTCCAGAGCCACACTCTACCAGCTGAGCTAAACCCCAGCCCCGTCCACACGTAGAAGAATAAAATCAGATCCCTCTCTCCCATCCTGTACAAAAATCAACTCAAAATGGATCAGACCTTCAAGAAAGACCTGAAACTTTGAAACTGCCAGAGGAAAACAGAATAAACACTTCAAGATATAGACATAGGCAAGAACTTTCTGAATAGGGCTCTAGTTGTTCAGGAAACATGCCAGACTCAGAAAGACAAATATTGCATACACTCTCTCAAATGCAGAATGTAGATTTAATTAAAAAAAAAAACCATGAATGCTTTTACATCTACTGCAGGGAGAATATTTGGGAAGAGGCAGGGAACCAGTAGGCAGGTGCACAGTGGACGAGAGAAAGTAATAAGGTAGACGAACATGTTAAAATACTGTTGTGAGCTCGCTAGATCAACAACAAAGATGAATACGTTTTTGTCATTCCTCAATGTCAGAATTTATTGAGTAACAATAAACTCACAAGCTACATTCCCAGCTTCACTTGATAGTCAATGGTTATTGGCATTTTGGGGCACAAGCTGGGCTCAAATTTATAGCAATCTTCCTGTCTCTGCCTCCAGAGTTCTGGGATGACAGATGTGCACCACCAAGCCCAGCTAATCCATCACAAGTTCTTTATTCCAGCCTTAATTACTAACATTAATTCTCAGATCACGCCTTATACTTCACACAAACATATACATATATTTGTGTGAAGTATAGGGTTTATATGTATATGTATATATGTATATTATATTATATACATATATGTATATATATTATACATATATACATATACACACATACATATATATATATATATATATATATATATATATATGTTACAGAATGCCAAAAAAGGGGGGTAAGGAGGTTGTAGGTTCAAACAGGGTTTGCTGAAGGTAAGAGCAGGGAGCTGATCAACAAGTAGAGAGAGTCACGGCGGGGGTTAGATATTAATGAACCCAGTCACAGAGCTGTTGGAGGCACAGGCCAGATGCTGAAGAACCACCCGGCTGGTTTAAGGTGAGGTGCAGGGCCAGTGTGGACTGATGGTGATTGGAATGGGCTGTGTGGACTGGGGGATTGAGTGGAACGGAAGCCCCAGGGACAGAGCTAGGAGGTGGGGGTCTGATGACGGGTGGGGTGGACCTTGCTGTGCCCCCATGTTAGCTGTCCTTCCTTTTAGACAGTCCAGGTGAGGGGGTCACGTCATTCACTGGTCTGGAGTGTTCAGTAAGGTCCTGGCCTGCTTCTTCTGATACATTTTAACAAGCCATGTGGGATAAGTTCACAGGTGGTATTATTTTATTCATATGAATACGTTATTATCAGTCTGGGCCTCATGGTCTATGCTGGACAGATGGTGGCTGTTTACCTGCATAACAAGCTGTACAGCCATCCTGCCTGAGCATTTACACTCCAAATGGAGCAGCTGCTGTCTTGGAGAATCGAGTCGCTCAGGGCAAGGCACACCCTGAGAGCTATTCATTTATATAACTTGGAGTGACTTAGACCAGAGCGCAACCTGGTCTCCACAAGAACATTATATACCTGTATGAAAATGTCATAATAAAACTCATTATTTTGTGAAATTAATACATGCTAAAAAAAACTAAGCCCGCAGCCATAGCCCTGTGGCATCCAATCCCTTCAGATCTCAGAAGCTAAGCAGGGTCAGACCTGGTTAGTCCTTGGATGGGAGACCGCCTGGGAACACCAGGTGCTGTAGGCTTGGGAGACGGACCCACTCCCAAACATCAACCGGCCATTGAAAACCCTATGAACAGCAGAGAAGCGCTGACAATAGTGTTTCCCCTGTTGTACGCAGGGTCGCGAGTTGGATACCGACTCGACTACGTCTAACAACAATAAAACTAAATTAAAAGACACCTTTGAGACAATTAGGAAAATATCTACACGATCTTCCTTCACCGTTTTTCAAAATAGTGATGAATGTCCTTGTGAATGTTTAAAACAATCACCTGGCTCCTGGCCTGGGGGCTCCTAAAGAGTCAGTTGCAAATAGAAGGTCGCTAGAGGGTAGAGAAATGGAGACCAGGCAAGCCCCAGGCTGACTCCAGGACCCTAACCTCAAGACATCCACCCCTCTCCAGGGTGGCCATACTCTCAGGTCACCTGGAACCCGAGCCCCAGGGACTTTTGTCCACGCTGGGTGGAGCCTGTTCTGCTGGCTGCAGAGCCAGGTTACCCAGGTGACCAGGCCACGTGCAGGTGGAGGAAGCAACAGAGCCAAGTCCTGCTCACCTACTGACCTGCATGCTGAGGACCTCTTACCACTGGAGCTGGCCAGGGCTTTGCCTCCTCCACCTGCCAGTGAAGCCGGGTGCAGGTGAGGAGAGCGAGAGCCCCCCCAACCCCAGGCACAGGCGGGTGTTGGGGGAGAGGAGAGGAAAGTCAGCCTGTGTGGGGAGTGGGGACTGAGCGGGGTAGCCTGGGACCAGCGTGCTGTGGAGGTCACCGTGGAGGCTGAGGCTGAGGCTGAGGCTAAGAAGAGGTGCCGATAACACAGCCGGGGATGGGCTGGATCGAGAAGCATAGCGTGGGAGCCACCAGCCAAGAGGCCAGCCAAGAGGGGATGTCCACAAAACACACCCGATTTCCCAGAGTTTATACAAGAACAAACAAAAATAAAATGCACCATAAAATACCTCAGTAATAATTTATATTGATTACATTGTTGTTGTTGTTGTTAGGTGCCGTTGAGTCGTGTCCGACTCATAGCAACCCTCATAGGGTTTTCAATCACTGATTGTTTTCAATGGCTGATTGTTTCGGGATTGCCTTGGGAGTGGGTTGCCACGTCCTTCTCCCATTTTTGCGGGGCTGGGAATTGAACTTGGGACCTCAGAGAGTGCAGAGTGGTGCTCTACCCACTGAGCTAAATCCCAGCCCATATTGATTACATATTGAAAGAAAATTATGAGTACAGTGCTTTAAGGTATTTTGTTAAAATTAATTTAACCTGCTTCTAATTTTTTAAAAATGAGTGTACAATACAATGAGTTTCATTATGACGTTTCCACACAGTTATATCATGTGCTTTGGAACTATTCACTCCCTCATTACCCTCCATGTTGCTCCTACGCCCTCCCACTATCCCCACACCTTCTACACATATCCCCCTGTACTTTCCAATCTGACACTCCTTCCTTCCTTCCTCTCTTTTTCTTTCTTTCCTTCCTTCCTTCCTTCCTTCCTCTCTCCCTCCCTTCCTCTCTCTCTCTCTCTCTCTCTCTCTCTCTCTTTCTCTCTCTCTCTAAAATAGCCTAACTTTCAAATATGAGAGAGAACACACAGTATTTGAGTCTGGCTTACTTTGCTTAAAATAATGACCTTCAGTTCCACCCATTTTTGTTCAAATGACATAATTTGATTCTTCTTTATGGCTGAATAGGATTCCATCATGTCTATATCCCACATTTTTTTAAAAAAAAATCTATTCATCTGTTAATGGACACCTGGGTCGATTCCATACCTTGGCGATTGTGAGCTGCAGTGAACGTGGAAGGGTGGGCTGTGTATGGTGTGATGTCATAGATTCGTTTTACTTCTTCAATGTGGCTACTGGGGAATTTAGAATTACTCAAGTGCCTCTGGGCTGGGATTTAGCTCAGTGGGTAGAGCACTGCGCTGCAGTCTCTGAGGTCCCGAGTTCAATTCCCAGCACCGCAAAAGTGGGAGAAGGGCCTGGCAATCTACTCCCAAGACAATCCCGAAACAGTCAGCCATTGAAAACCCCATGAGGGTCGCTATGAGTCAGATACCGACTCCATGGCACCTAACAACAACAACAGCAACAACAACAAGTGCCTCTTGTTCTACTTGTGTGGAGGGTGCTGGCTGGATGACAGGACAGGAAGTGGCAGGCACAGCTTGGATTGAAGGGCAGCGGTGCCCACCTTAACCCTCCCCTTCCCCCACTCTTGTTCACGTAACTGAGAGCCCGCCAAGCTGGGCGAGGCAAGAACACCCCCGAGCTGGTGCAGGGCAGACTGAGGCAGGATCCCCCTCTGTGATTGACACAATCTCTGAAGAGATCCCGAGGTGGTCGAGAGACTGAACTCACGAGACTGCATTGTACAGATAGAGGCGAGTTTCTGCACTTCACCAAACCCCGCCCCCCACACAACCTGGAAGCGAGAAGGAGTGGCCCCTAGAGGTAAACAAACAAATAAAACCCTGGGCTGTCTTCGGGCAAGGGGTGTCATTTTGATGTAGGACTCTAGGCAGGAAGAAAGGGAATAAGGAGGGTCCCCTGCAGTCCCCTGCTTCCCAGCACCATTGATATGCAAACATATCGACGTGTCAGCTTCCTCTGAAAGAAATGGCTTGCAGATGGTCGGTACTACCCTGATCGATAATCCCCTTTACTCACAGCACGATTGCTGTAGATAACACCCTCTCCAAAGGCATGCACGGTTGGTTGTCTGTAACACCCCTTACAAATGTAGACAGCAGGCGCTGCCCATGTCCTGACCAGGTGAGAGGGCCCTGCTTGGAGGCCAGAGCCATCCTGCATGAAAGAAAAACAGTTGTGTTTTACAACCTACAGAAGGGCAGCCTAAAGCCAAAAGGGAACCGAACAGTAAATGCAGTTAATTATTTTTCCTATCTCAGCCACTTCCGAAGCAGCTCCTCCCTGATGACAGAGTTAATCCCAATAATAATAAGGCTAAATATTTCCCCTATGGTTGGCCCAAAGGGGTGGGGCTACTGCTTACCCCACAGAGAACAGCCCTTAACCGCACAGGAAAGCCCTGAACTACAAAGCCCTCAGTAGCCCAGGCAGTGAACTATTTCTCAGCTATTTTTTCCTAGCTCAAACATATCCTCAGTTCTATGTCACCCTAAACAGATCTTAACTAAATAAAATTGTTGTTGTTAGGTGCCGTGGAGTCAGTATCAACTCATAGCAACCCTGAATACAACAGGCGAAACACTATTGTCAGTGCTTCTCTGCTGTTCATAGGGTTTTCAATGCAGATGGATTTTTGGGAGTGGGTTGCCGGGTCCTTCTCCCAAGCCTACAGCTTCTGGTGTTCCCAGGTGGTCTCCCATCCAGGTACTAACCAGGCCTGACCCTGCTTAGCTTCTGAGATCTGACAGGATCGGATGCCACAGGGCTACAGCTGCAGGCAACTAAATAAACTAAAGTTACTTATTTCCTCTCCAGCCAACCTGAGAAAGGCGGAGGGGGGAGACCCACACCCCAAAAACTCACAATTCTGCCTCCTTCAATAAAAACCTCAAGGGACAAAGGCTCGGGGCCCCATTCTCTCCGAGTGCCAACCTTGTCTTTCCCAGATGTATCTTTTCCTTTTGCTCTATTAGAAACTCACTTTAACGCTTTTCTGGCCTCTGCCTCTTTCATTGTCTGTGGGGCGGTCCAAATCTTAGCTCACTGGGCCCAAGCACAGAGGTCTCCTTCTAGGTGTCTCTGGGTGGAGGGATGCCTGCTTCCCAACTTTCTCTCTGCACCTCTTCCATGTCCTTTCTCCCCGACACCTTTACCCCGATGCCCAGAGCACCCTCCCTTTCTCGAACTCCAATAAATTATCCTCAAGTTCCCTTCTGTGTCTCTTTTAAAATTCTTTTTTATCAAGGAGACCAAGAACCTGAAGAGGGGATCTGTGCCTCCGGTGACAATTTGGAGTCCAAAATCCAGTCACTTTGCTTGTTGTTATTGTTAGGTGCCGTCAAGTCGGTGTCTGACTCATATCAACCCTCTGTACAACAGGGGAAACACTATTATCATGCTTCTCTGCTATTCATATGGTTTTCAATGGCTGATTGTTTTTTGGGAGTGGGTTGCTTGGTCAAGCCTACAGCATCTGGTGTTCCCAGGTGGTCTCCCATCCAAGGACTAAGCAGGCCCGACCCTGCTTAGCTTCCAAGATCTGACGGGATCAGATACCATAGCATTATGGCTGCAGATCAGTTACTTTGCTAGTAACTGAAATATAATATTTAGTATTCATGGATTCATTCAATGAATAATCAATTTCAGAGCACCTGCTATGTGCCTAGGGACTTAGGAGAGGCTCAGGAGTGACAGGGGCCCTGCCTGGTTTGTTGATTATAACAAATTCACAGTGGCTGGCAGCACCCTGAGAAAACAGAGCTGGGGGCAGTGAAGGATGTGGGTTCAGATGTACCAGCTGGATCAGAGGTCGCAAGGGCCTGTGCAGGGACGAGATGGGCAGTGGCCTGGATGGAAGAAGTGGTCAGAGATGGGATGGAGGGTCTTAGGCCAGGCCACTGAGAACTTTCCAGAGCACACGGAGGACTTTCCTTTCATTCTAAAAGTCACAGATGTTCCCAGACTGTTTGAACAGGGGCGTGAGGTAGTTGTTTCTGTTCTTTTTTTTTTGTGGTACTAGAGGTTGAACTCAGGGCCTCACGCCTGCATGCTCTGCAAGTGCTGGACCACTGAGCTGCACCCCCAGCCCATTCTCTTTTTTTTTCTTTCTTTTTTTTTTTTTTTGCTTTTTGAGACAGGGTCTCACTAGGTTATGCACACTGCCTCTGGTCTCGAACTTGTGATCCTCCTGCCTCCGCCTCCCAAACTGCTGGGATTACAGGCGTGCACCACCGCGCCTGGCAGGATTTTCTTTTTTTAATGAATGCAGTCATCTCTTAGGAATGGAAGAGCAGGTATTACACCCAAGCAGCTGTGGGCTTCAGAAGGACAGACCAGCTAGGCAGGACACAGGTTATATAACCTGGATAAGGCAGAGCCGGGAGCCCTTGATCTAATCATGGGTCAGGAGATCCAAGGTGGAGCAGCCAGCCCTAACCTGATCCTTGCCTTACCAGCTGCTACAGGTTTGCCCAGGAACAAGGCTGGGGAGCTACTGTACATGTTACCTGTTTGCTGAAGAGCAGGGAGCCTGGAGATTTTGCATAATCTTTTAAGATTGCTATTTTTTCCCCTTACCATGTTTTCATGCCCTGGGGCAAAGCCAGGGGCGCTTGGCCTAATTCCGACTCTGATAGGAGTTTGGGAGTAGAATTTCTTAAGGACCGGGCTCTGGCTCTGATGTTCTGTCTAAAATGTGTCCCGGAGGGCCTTGCCTTAAATTCCTGACCCAGCTTGGGAGGATTGGGAGAGGGGAGACAGGACCAATGCTTAGAGGGGTGGGCGATATGCTTAACACTGCCCTAAGGGGACAGGGACACGGCGATCCACGCCCACAGCAATCCACTGAGGGTCGCTATGAATCGGATACCACGGCACCTAACAACAACAAGCAATAACAGAGCAGACACACCCATCCTCTCACTGCTGGCCCCAGCCACCAACTCTCCTCTATGCTGAGGTCAGCCCATAGGAGGAACAGCCTCCCCTGGGTATTTAAAGTTAACGTTGAGAAACAAGTTCCACAGTCAGTAAGTTACTTGGAATTTGGACTTTCTTCTTTCAATTCACAAAAGAATCAATAGAAAAAAGTCATGCCCATCACCCAAGAGAAGTGCACTGCTCAGTTCTTTGGTGTCAGAGACGAAGGTCGGAACATCCAAGGTTGCTCAGTCAGTGGGACTGGGTCAGTAGCCAGGCACTGTGGCACATGCCTGGCATTCCAGAGAGTCGGGAGGCTGAGGGGCAAGAGGCCAGAGGCAGCCTGAGCAACTGAGAGCTATCGCAAAGTAAAAATACAAAAGGGGGCTGGGGTGCAACTCAGTGTGGTAAAGCACTTGTGTACCATGAACAAGGATTTAGGTTCAACCTCCTACTACTGAAAGAGAGGAGAAGAGGGGAGGGGAGGGGATGGGAG
>VMDO01037843.1:0-14005 GCA_007922755.1 Pedetes capensis
AGGCCCTGGGATACCAAGGCACCCAGGGGCCTGGCCGGAGCTGGCCAAGGAGGCAGCCTGTGTCAGTCAGGCTCTTCTCTGCCTGCCTGGGCCTGGCACACGGTCCTCCCACCCCGAGGAAGAGGCTCTTGGGATTGGTCCTGCTGAGACCCCGGGCTGCAGCCCTCCCCTCTGCCTTGGGAAGTGGCCCCGGGGCATCTCAGAGAGCATTGTGTGGCCCAGCCTGAACCTCCCTCTGCCCCTTCCCAGTGCTGGGTCCTATCAGGCTGCCCAGAGCCAGAGCCGCCGAGAGGGCCGCGTGCTGGCGGGGATGGCGACTGCCGCAGCTGCCTGGGGCTGGCCGGCAGTCTCCTACTCGAGCTTTCCAGCGGCCTCTGCGCTCTGGCCTCCTGGGCCTTCTCAAGCTCCCACAGCACATTTGGGCACTGAGCAGCATCCTTCCTTGGGAGGGACAGATGCGAGGCCAGCTCTTGCAGCTCATCAGCGGCAGACAGCCCCTTCCCAGCTGGGATCAGGAGGAGCCGGCTTTATCTGTCCCCTTGGCGTTATCCCGAGAGCTGCCTCTGTCCTCCAGCCAAGGGGTGGAAGGTCTCTCTCATCCCCGCAATGGGAGAGAGGCATCTAACATAAAAGCGATTGTGTAATCCTCGCGGAAAGAATGACTTTGGTTTCGTGATGTCCAGCAGAAACCCTGGAGCCGTTTCAGAGTTGGGCCACGTTCACACCTTGGGGGTGGGGGGGCGGCAGGAGGAGGGCAAGGACCTCACGGGCTCTGCAGGACCTGGTGGGCTTGGGCCGCTCCCTGTTCCTGCACAGGTGGCTCCGGGGAGAGGGAGCTTTGGCCTATCCAGGGCAGAGCAGCGAGGTAGGCAGAAGAGACCCAGTTCTCAGCTCCGTGTGGCTCTGGGACTGAGTCAGGAGGAGAGACAGCACTCCCTGACACTTGACACACAATGGCACGGTGTGCAGGGAGGGGAACCTCTTTAGAAGGGGTTAGGCCAGGGAGTTCCTCCTCAGACCCTAGATGGGACCTGGATGGGGCGCCTCAGTCCCCCCACAGTCAGGACCAGACCCCGAGGCTTCACAGCCCCAAGCCGTATGACAGCAGACATCCTGCTCCTGTCACCTCCCCCTGAACGTTTGGATTTGAGAGCAGCTAAGCCTGTGGCTGTCTGTTTCTTCTGCCACATCAGTGTCTGGCATGGCCCTGGGAGCCTCTTCCTATAAGAGGGCCAAGGTCCTCAGTAGGAACCTCGCTGACCCGCTTTGGCGCTCAGAGCAAGGCACCACCATCGGACAAACGCCTGGTATTTGCTGCTGCAGAAGGTGACCGGGGCCCCTGTTTCCCCAAGCAGCAACCCGCCCACACCACTGGACACCATCGCCTCCCCTCCCTGGGCCTGCCCAGCTGGGGTCTCCACCCGGGGCTGACGTGGGGTGGGGAGCATGCACGGTCAGCTCCAGATGCTGGCCTGCCCACCTGTCTCCTGCGGTGCCTGCTCCGCAGTGTGGGGAGCAGGGCTGGGGGCGTGCCAGGATGGAGGATGAGGCAGCCTCCTCTCTCTCCAGTCCTCTCTCGGCCAGGCTCCTGCCCAAGACTTCCCTTGGAGGCTTTGCTTCCGTAGGCCGGGCTGGGGCCAGGATGCCAGGAATCAACCATCACCGGAAGGTCACATGCGGTCTCCCCGGCAAATTCTGGCCCTCAAGTTGCACCGCGAGGAGAGGCCATCGTAGGGCCAGCGTGGCGTTGAGGGCTGAGGAGGCCCGGGGCTGCTGTTCCAGGCCTCAGGGCGTGAGTGCACAGTGTGTATGTGTGGGCCCGTCCGCCTGTGTGTGCGCACGCACACGCCCGTGCCATGAGCACAGGTTGGGGCTTGTGTGCTGGAGATATGTGTGGCCACAGCACCTCCTGGGCGGCACCCCAGCACATCCAGACCAGGTGAAGGTCAGAGAAGGGTGGAGGCCCCTCTCTGTGGCTCCCAGGGCCTGGGAGCCAGGACTGGAGGTGGGGCCAGCAGCCCCAGAGGGCCAGGGAGGAGGGAGAAGCCAGATGCTGACCAGGCCTGGCCAGCCGGGCGCGTCTCTGCAGGTGGAGGGGAGGGCGGGGAGCAGGGCTGGGGAGGTAGGTCTGCCTGGTCAGAGAAAGGGTCCACAGAGCTGCAGGCATGGCTGCCCACTAGCGATGCCCACGCTGAACTCCTGAGAGGCGTGGGAGAGTGGGTGGCTCCCCTGGGGCCCGGGGCTCCTGGGTGGTTTCCACTGTGGTCAGGGCCTCTGTGGTGCTGCACAGCCTTGGGGCCTGGAGTGGCCGCCCTGAGCCAGGTGCCTGAGGCCCACCAGCAGAAAGGATCGTGTGCTCCCTGGCTGTGTGCTCAGGAGCTCAGGCCCTGCCTCCTGGCGCCTTTCAACCACCTCATGGTGATTTATTTTTCTAAGTCTGGGCTTTGCTGTGGTTTGACTACAGGGATTTCAAATTTTATTTGTGTTCTGAAAGTTCGACTTCTACCTTTTATTCACTAGTTTTCTGGAAAGCAAGCTGTATCTCTAGCAAACAGAATCGATAGGATGCATGCTGCAATCTGCAGGCACACACGTGTGCATGGGGGGATTTATTTCAGGGTTAGGGATCACATGATGAAGGGGCTGGAGACCTGGGGAGAGCTGATGCTGTGGCCGTGAGTCCAGGGGCAGAATTCCCTCCTCTGTGAGGGACCTCCGTCTTTTCCCCCAAGGCCTTCACTGATGGGAGAGGGCCATGCCGCCACACAGGGTGGCATCCGCTTTACTCACAGGCTGTTGACTTGAGTGTTGATCATCTAAAGATATCTTCATGGCCACTCTGCCCAGGCCCTTGGACCGGAAGCACCATACTCTCACTGGTTCCTGCTCTTCTGGTTTGAAACCGGGTACCTCCAAGACGCCGGCTTGTCACTTTTCTCTCATGGACCCAGATACCAAACTCATTGGAAACATGGCACTGTTACCTATCAGAAGTCAATTTAAGGGACCTGGCCCTGGAGAGACAAAAGACACAGATATTGTGGATGAAGCCATCTATTACTTCAAGGCCAATGTCTTCTTCAAAAACTGTGAAATTAAGAATGAAGCTGACAGGACATTGATATATAAAATCTCTATATTTCTGAGTGTCTAAAGAAACTCCAGAAGTGCAATTCCAAAAGTCAAGGTGAGAAAGAAATGTATACACTAGGAGTCACTAATTTTCCTATTCCTGGAGAGCCTGGTTTCCCACTGAATGCTATTTATGCCAAGCCTGCAAATAACCAGGAAGATGAAGTCACGTGAGCCTACGTACAGCTGCTAAGGCAAGCGACCGGACTGAGGCTTCATGAGAAAGTTTTCCACCCTCAGAATGATAAACCTAGCAAATGGTGGACTTGCTTTGTGAAGAGACAGTTCATGAACAAGAGTCTGTCAGGACCTGGACAGTGAAGGGAGCCTGGGCAGCCGCTGTCTCCAGAGCCACTGGCAGCATTTGCAGCCGGATGTACACAGTTCTTTGCCTTCATTTCATAAAGTTTTATACAGAAGAGAGAAGAGAGTGCGTCTCTACTTGGAAAGCTTTTGATCAGCAATTCTGGTAGGGGAGGGGAGAGTGGATTATTGAAGGTGATTTGAAATTTTCTGCAGTTTTAAGTTGGTGCTTAATAAGACTAAGGAATAATAAAAATATTTCTAACATTTCATGTCAGAAAAACTTTAAGAAAAAAAAAAAGATATCTTCATGACAACAGCTACACCAGCATCTGACCAAATATCTGGGTACTGTGGCCCAGCCAAGGCGACACACGGAAGTAACCATCCCACATCCCTGTGGACTGGCCCAGGGGGTGAGAGGCCGGTCCACTCTGAACGCCTCCCTGCCAGGGCTGCACGAGCCCCTCCTTTCAAGTTCTGGTGGGAGGAGAGGACAGGTAAGGGACTCGTTCACACCTGGGTTCAGTCTCTTTGAAGACGAGGGTATTGCTGGGGACGTAGCTTGGTGGTACAGTGCTTACCTGTCATGCAAAGTACAAATAGAATAAAATAAAAATGAGGCTACTAACATCTGTGATGCTCATGAGTTTTACTGAAGGGTGAAGTCAGCACACGGTTTTCGAAGAAAATGAGAGTGAAGTGAGGGCTCGAGTCCACCTGCTAGTGGTGGGAAGAGGAGGCTGACCAGCCTCACAGCCGCTGAGCTCGAGCCGGGAGCCTGGGGCTGCAGGGGCAGAAGAGCCTCCAGGCTAGATGAGAGCACTGGGGCGTCCCCAGCGAGGAGAGGGAGGGAAGCCACGGGGCTGATCTGGAAGTGGTGGCCACGTGGTGGGTGGCTACGGGGGCCAGGTGAAAGCTGAGGCAGAGCTCAAGCAGGGTCTAGCTGAGCCTTGGCTGCGCAGATGTCCAGCCTCACCTCCCTGCTCTCAAGAAAGCCTGCCCAAGTTTCCCAAAGAGAAGCCTGACTCAGCCACGGGGTCACAAAGGCCCTTTGTTGGGAAGGGGAGCCTACAGAGGGCTCACTCTGGTGAAAGAGTGCCTGCTTCATTCCTGGCACGTGCTTCTATTTTTTTTTTTTTTTGGTGGTACTGGGGGTTGAACCCAGGGCCTCGTGCCTGCATGCTCTGCAAGTGCTGGACCACTGAGCTGCACCCTCAGCACATTTTTTTACTTTTTTGAGACATGGTCTTGCTAAGTTACATAGACTGCTTCTGTTCCCGAACTAGCGATCCTCCTGCCTCCGCCACCCGAGCCACTGGGATTACAGGCATGCGCCAGTGCACCCCACTGAACATCCTATTAAGGGCCAAAAGCCTTGGGCATCTGCTGGGAACCCCGTCCCCCTGACCCTGAACACCCCACCTTACTACTCCACATGCCAGAGGAGGAAAAGCAGAAATTCCTGGAAGCCAGGTATGGAGGGGTAGGGCCAGCAGCCCCAGAGGGCCAGGGAGGAGGGAGAAGCCAGACGCTGACCAGGCCTGGCCAGCCGGGCGCATCTCTGCAGGTGGAGGGGAGGGTGGGGAGCAGGGCTGGGGAGGTAGGTCTGCCTGGTCAGAGCCAGGGACCACAGAGCTGCAGGCATGGCTGCCCGCTAGTGACAGCCACGCTGCACCCCTGAGAGGTGCGGGAGAGTGTCCAGCTCCCGTGGGGCCCAGGGCTCCTGGGTGGTCTCCAGTGTGGCCAAGGCTCTCCATCAGTGCTGTGTCCTGGGCACACAAGGACCCCTTATGTCCTGGGCACCCAAGGGACCCCAAGGGGCTGCAGGAGACCGGGCTTCCCAGGTCAATAGTCACCCCTGAAGGGCAGACTGCCCTCCAAGCCAGGGGTGCCTGGCCTCACTGCCAGCTGTGTCTAATACCGCTGTCCCTTCTCTGGCATCTGTGTCGGGCCCCATGCAGACGTAGCCCTCTCTAGGCCCGGTGGGGGGTTCTGAGCCTGCAGCTCATCAGTGTCCCCCATGCTGGCAGACCCCATGCCAGGGGAGGCCTCGGGTTCCACAGGTGGCAAGGATGTCCTCCGTGCACCTCTGTGCCCTTCACTCAGCTGTGTGTCCAGGAGAGACCTGAGCCCGCTGGCCCCACTTCTGCCGGAAGAGGGCAGAACTCATGGGGCCCCTGTGCCCACTGCTGGTGGAGAGGGAGGCCCACCCGCCTCTCTCCTGAGCAGCAGCGGCTTTGGTGAGACCATGAAAGCTCTGGAGCGAGCAGAAGTCACCCTGTCCCCAGCACTGTGCTGGGGACATCCAGCCACCAACCTTCCCGAGCACGCAAGGGGACCCAGAGGGACGTGGAAGAGTCTTTGGCCTGTGACAGTCCCCACCTCTGCCAGAGGTGCCTTTTGCCCAGCGCCGGAGGAAGTTCCTGCCAAGACGTTGGCTTGGGGTGCTGTCTGGCCCTGTCCCCTGGTGGGAACTCTGCCCCCGGCTCTTCCCCGCCGGCTTCTCTTGGGGGCCTCAGGGCAGGACCTTGGCAGCTGGCCTTCTGCAGCCCATCCCTGGTTCTGGGCAGGAGCAGGCCAGGCACCAGGAGTGTCAGCAGTGTGGGCTGGAGGTGCCCGCAGGTCCCCTGTCCCCGGGCCCCGGACACAGCCCTGCCCCGATCGTCAGAGCACAGGTTTTTCCGCTTACCGCCCTTACCTCCCGCATGCAGGCTGAGACCAATATTTTAAGGTCTTTATGGAGTCTTACTTCCCTTCCCTGATTTATGTTCCCGGGGATGAGTTTTATGTGAAACATTCTCCCAGCTCCCCGGGAGATAAAAGCCGGCCCCTGCTCTGGCACCATGCCGGGCCTCGCCCGGCCTTGTAGATCACCGCACTGTGCTCCTGGCTGCCGGCCGCCCAAGCGGGCTGCGCTTCTCCCTCGGAAGCCAGCCCAGGAGGCTCCTGCCTGCCCCTCGGCTGGGGAGCGCGAGGTGCCGCCGAGGCCCCCCTTCCCGTGAGCAGCTGTGCAGGGCACAGCCCTCCACCCGCCCTAGACACCACCTCTGGCTGCCCCCATGCCAGGGGAGGCCTCAGGTTCCACAGGTGGCGAGGACATCCTCCATGCATCTCTGTCCCTTGCTCACAGCTGTGTGTCCAGGAGAGACCTGAGCTCGATGGCCCCACCTCTGCCGGAAGAGGGCAGAGCTTACGGGGCCCCTGTGCCCACTGCGGATGGAGAGGGAGGCCCGCCTCTCTCCTGAGCAGCAGGAGCTTAGGTGAGACCATGAGAGCTCTGGAGGGAACCTGTGCCTGGCCCTGGAGATGGCTGGCAAGAAAGAGGGTGCCCCCTCTTCACAAACGGGATCCCCCTGGGACACCACACTCCCTATATCTGCCTCTGCTGCCCCGGCCTCCCCAGACACCTTTTGTCCCAAAGCCTGGCATGGTGCCCTCGGGACATCTGGGCAGACTTTGCCTCTACCCATCAGTGTTCGTGCCACTCAAGGCCCTGACCGTCCTGGGGTACCCCGACCCCCGGCTTCCCTGGTATGCATGATGTCCAACTCTGCAAGGTGCATTTCTGGTGACCACAAGGCTGTGAGGGCTTGCGGCTGCCGTCTGGCTCCCGTGGGAACCTCTGCCACCCGCTGCCCGCACAGGGCACGTCCGCTGCTGGTCGGCCTCCACGCCCTCCGGGGCACAAGGAAAGGCGGCGAAAGTCTCTCCAGCGCCCCCACCCCTTGCGCAGGGTTTGTGTGTGATGTGCCTGGGTCTAACTGGGGAAAAGGGGAGAAAGCTCTGGAAGCCTGCCTTCTCCTGGGTGCTGGGGTGGCCTAGGGGACCCTGTTGCCCACAAGGGGAGGGCTAGACCTCCTGGCACACTGCCATTCCCGGGAAGACTGCACCCCACTGTGCCGCCCCCAGCCTGCCTCCTGAGTTTCCCCGTTGCTGGGCCTGCGGATTTCACACTCCGGCGCGGGGAGGGTGCTTGTTTTGGCTGGCCCGGAGCGCACCACCCAGCCCCTCTACCCTGGTTGCATAACTGTGAGGGATCCGCTTACACCAGCTCCTGCCTCGCACGAGGTCTGCGTGCCCGCCCTGGGAGGCACCCAGCCACACAAGGCTGGAGGGGGAAGCTCCCATGCCTCCCGACTCTGCGGGCAGCTGGCCATGCCCCACGGAGCCTCTGCCCCCAGGAGCCAGGAGCCGCCACCTCTGACCAGGGTTGGCCCTGCTGGGCGTGGGCGGGTGAGGGGCTGCCTCCACCCTCTGACCACATCTCTCCCCGGCCTGCGCGTCATCGCTGGCCCTGCCAGAGTGGCTGTGGGCCTCTGGTCAAGAGGCAGCAGCAGGGAGGAGAGCGGATCCAGGAAAGGGGCTGCTGGCCCCCTGCCCCCCGAGGCCAGCGAAGCCCACAGAAGCACCCTCAGGAGCGGCACGCCACTCCCTGGCCCCCGGGGGCTCTGGAGGTGGCCCAGTTGGCCCAGGTGTGAAGAGGTCCCAGGGCCCTGGCCTGTGCTCCCTCCCTCCTGTGGCTGCAGCCAAAAGGTGGAGCGAGAGAAATGGGAGATCTGAATAATGGGAGAGAATTATTATGTCTTCGTGCGAGCTGGAGCCCAGCCCCATTCCCCACGGGTGTGATAATGGGGCCCGTCTTACGTTTCCCCTATCCGAGCCAGGGCCAGCCGTGACAATAGCCACATTGTTTCCTGTGCTGGGACACTGTCACTGCACTCCGTGCCGACCACGGCGGCAGATGCTGGATTGGCTCGCGCAGCGCAGCCCCGGGCGTCATGGGAGAGACGAGGGCTAGAGCAGGGCCGGATGGAGGAGGAGGAGGAAGCCATCACTTGCTGCTCACGGCTGTGCACAAGTGGCCTGGTGACAGCTGTGCCCACAGCCGAGACATGGCCCGGCGAGGGGAGGGAGCGGTGGGCATCCAGGAAGGCATTGCCCGCGGGTTGCAGAGGTTTCCATGCTGAGCAGAGCTGCCAGGCTGGAGCGGGCTTGGCTTTCCTTGCCTCAGCCAGGTGAGGGGGTCCTGCTGCTGACGGACGCTGCCCACGGGCTGGGACAGGCCCAATGCTGGGCCCTGCCCGAGGAAACCAAGCAGAAGGCCTAGGCCCCTGCCTCAGAGTTAGTGGACAGGGCCACCCTAGCTGGCCACCACACCTAGGGTTGGGGCCCCACGCCCTCCCCAGCCCGGCTCAGCTTCAAGGAATCCAGCCAGCCCTGGAGTGTCTGTCACGCCTTGGTAGACTGCCCGGCATGGGAAGCATCATTCGGGGAGGAATGGAGAGTGTGGCCGGTCCCTCTGCCCACAGGGGCCTGCTCAGCCAGAAGGGCTAACCCCCCCAGCTTCTGGACCCCCCACCCTGAGACCCTGGACGGGTCAATCTCATGCAGAACCAGGATCCTACTTTCTCTGATCCCCACTCTGTGTCTTCCTCCCTTCCCATGAATTCTGAGCCAGGAAACCTTCAAGTGCAGCTCGTGGCCAGCAGCAGACAAATGCTGCTTCACAGAAAGGTCTTGTGCAGCACCAAAGGGACGGGAAGTGTGGGACGGGTTTTGAGGAGCCTCTGCCAGTGTCTCTTCTATGGGGCCCTCACCACCCCAGGAGCCTGGGCTGTCCCGGGGCCCCTGCACTCCAGCGGCCTGTGCTGGGTTACGGAGTGCCTGTCGATGCCTCTCCTGGGGGAGTGGATGCGTGGTCCAATATCAAACCGAAGATGGTTGTGTCCATCTGTTTGCAAGGCCAGGGTCACAGACCCTTGCTGTCTCCACAGAGGCCCGGCCCCACCTTGCTGTCCTGGGGTGAGAGGAGGGCTGCCTCCATGTTGGGGGAGGGTGAGCAGAGGGGGTGCAGTGTGGATTCAGGACCCAGAGATCCCTCTACCCTTGCTATGTCCCTGGCTGTGCCCGGGCAAGGACAGAGTGGCCACTCAGACCCCCCGTCTGCTGGCCTCCTTCCCGGGCCAGGAGATGCCACCTGACTCCTCACACTCAGGCCTTCGAACTCAGGGCAGAGCTGGGGAGGTGGGGGCGCAGGCACGGGGGAGCTGAGCACCTGCTGCTCTTTGGCGCTCGCAGCACGCAGCTGGATGGCGTCTGGTCCTCACCGAGGAATGTACAGACACCTGGTGTGCCCCACGTCACAGGTGAGGGCGGAGGACGGAGGGAGGCTCTGAGCTGCCTGCAGGACGGGGGGCTCGGCTCTGTCCCCTGCAGCACCAACTGGCCCTGCATGCAGGCCTCCTCCCTCACCGCTTCTCCTGTCCTTGCGGCCTCTTCTACTTCCTGGGCACCCACAGCGCAACGCTCTGCCCCTGGAACCACTGGGCCTCCCTCAGGTGCTCGTGATATGAATGAGTGAATCAGAGAATGTGGGGACCCAGGGTCTTGGGAGTTCCCTGGGCATCTTCCATATATATCTAACAGGTGCTCAGAGCCTCTAACCCAAAATCTCCATGAGGCATAGACCAGCAAGGTGCCAAGAAAAGCCTTTCCTCTGAGGAAGGGTGGGTAGAGTGTGGCCTGACAAAACAACACCTTCCTGGAAGTACTCTTCCAATTCAGGCCAAATGCAAAGGGAAAACCTACGTCCACCTCCGTGGTTTTCGCAGGAAGAGTGGGACGTGGAAGTAACATCCTACCATACCCACCCCTTCTAGGCTCCCTCCCCCAACACAGCTACAAGACCAGATGAGGGAGTGCGATCGAGGGCTGATAAACACCGCTTCAGCCCCACCACTGGGACAGTGGGAGCGGAACCTCCTGCCCTGGACAGCGTTAACAGCGTGGAAGGTGGTGGTAGTGTAAAACTCACAGAAATCCACATGAAGATACATCACATCTAAACAAATGAAAGCTGAAGAGAGTGAAAAACTCTTGACAGCGGAAAAACAACATTTTACCTACAGGGGAACACTGACCAAGTAACAGGATTTTATGGAAGCCATGGAGGCCAGAGGAGCTGGTACAACTTTTGCCAGGTGCTGAAAGGAAACTTGTTGTTAGGTGCCGTCGAGTCGTGTCCGACTCATAGCGACCCTCATAGGGTTTTTCAATGGCTGACTGTTTCAGGATTGCCTTGGGAGTGGGTTGCCACATCCTTCTCCCATTTTTGCGGTGCTGGGAATGGAACTCAGGACCTCAGAGACTGCAGAGTGGCGCTCTACCAACTGAGCTAAATCCCAGCCTGAAAGGAAACTGGTAACTATGAATTCTATCTCTAGCAAATATCCTTCTGGGAAGAAGGAGAAAGATGGACATTCTCAGACTAAGGAAAACTAAGAGAATTTGTTGGCAGAGAGCTTCCTTAAGAGTAAAAGGATGTTCTCTAAACACAAGCAAATAGTAGCAGAAGGTGCCTGGGAACTTCAGAAAGACAAAGGAGTATTGGGTAGGGTAAAAATAGGGGTAAATACAGTAAGCTGTTCTCATGAATTTCTTAAGACTTGAGGGTGAAAGAAGAAAATTCCAATACCATCTCATACTATATGCAGGAAGTAAGACAATATTTTGAAAGTGAGGAGGATAAAGAATCCTAAATAGAAGTAGGGTTTTATAGTGTGCTCAAGGTGGTAAAATGTCAGTACCCATAGACTGTCATGTCATACACACACACACATATATAGGTATAGTGCGCTACATCAAGCTGTCCCCCAAACCGCACACAACGCAATACACTCCGAGACACTGTAAAACAATCAGGGCAAAATTCCACAATATGTTCATGACTTCCCGGAAGGTAAGAAGAGAGAAACAGAAATGAGAAACAGAGGAAACCAACAAAAAGATAAACCTGAAGATTTAATCCATGACACAGCAAGTGCCTTCAGCCTACAGCCTAAACCCACCAATCACGAGACTGCGGGTTATAAAAACGTCCCGGCTATGTGCTGCGTCCAAATCCACTGTGGACTCGCTTCAAATACGGGTGAGAGTAAAATGATGTAGAAAGATACCTTGTGTAAATTAAATACACATAAACCCTCCATTTCAGACAAATGAGTTTATTTCATTCAAGCTGGGTTTTTTTCAGCACAATCCTTTCATTTTTCCTTCGCATTTCCACTCTTTTCTCCCCTGCATCATGTCTCATGCCCTCCTTCCCCTGTAACCCAGTATATCACTCGCCATGTCTCCTTCTGCTCTGCTCTCCACGTAAAAAACACATTCATCTTACACGTACCTGTACGCCTGCGTCCGTATACATTGGCCAGCAAGAGGGCCGTTGTGGGGGCCGATGGGCGAATCATCTTATAAGGGTTCCTCTGTATTTTCTATTTCTCTTCCAATAATATTTTGGAAGAATTCCACCAAACCCATGTGGAAAAATTCCCTTCACGCATAAATTATTCAACCATTACTTTATTGATGGCTACTAACTTTGCTTCCAGTATCTTAGCCCCAAACAATGATGCTAGAAATATTCTCGAAGGAAAAACAAACAAAAATCCCAACCAGCCGGTAGAGGTGTTGAAAGCCCTAAACTGGCTGTGGTTTCTGCTCCCGGTTGTCCCCCTCTGCCAGGGTCAGCAGCCCTGTGCTGTGTGGCTGCCTGGCCCCCTCACAGCGGACCAGAACCCTGCTGTGCTTGGTGCGGACACACCCAGGCCTGTCCCCTGCCCTCCCTGCTAACTCATCTTCCAGACCCCTCTGAGTCCCTTTTTAAAATGCAGAGTCCACGGCCCTGCTGAATTGCACCTTTGGGCCTGAGGCCCAGGCTGTGCTTGTGAGTCAAGCTCTACTGGTGGACAGGGGTTCTGCTGACAGCCAGGGCCTCGGAGGGAGGGACGGGGAGGGGTGTGGACAGAACCAAACAGATCCACCGCCTGGGTCAGAAATGGTTCTGCGGCCACCCGGAAGGAACCAAGCCCAACATGGCCCAACGCTCCGTCATTTTGCCCTTTATTGAACACCCTGTGAAGCCACAGGCCCACTCGCTTCCCGTGGGTGCCCCTGCGGGCCCCCTTGGGGCCCCCTCACGCAGAGCCCCTCAGAAGCACCTTCTCTGGACCACCGATGTCCCGAACTCTCTGAAGTCTGCGGCCGTGACCCACATCTGCTTGAAGCTGCTCAGGGACGTGACGATGGAGGCCCCGATCCAGGTGGAGAACCAGCGGTCGGGGGGCGCGGTGATCTTGATGGGGATCCCTTTGGAAGCCAGCTGCTCCAGCTCCCTCAGAAGCCTGTCGTCGAGGCCCTGGAAGAGCGTGGTGCCCCCGGACAGCACGATCTCCCCGAAGAGGGCCCTCTGGATGTCGGCGTCACACTTGGCAATGCTGCCGGACACCATCTTCGCCAGCCCCGGGCTCAGGATGCCCAGCTGCTCGGGCGAGAACAGCACCTCGGGCGCCTGGTACAGCTGGTCCCCGATGTAGACGGTGTTCCCGTCGGGCAGCTTGTACTCCCGCACGACCTCCTCGGCCCTGCGCGAGAGCTCCTTCTCGGGCTCCAGGGCCACGTAGCACAGCTTCTCCTTGATGTCGTCCACCAGGGCCTTGTCCAGCAGGCACGGGAAGGTCCGCCCGCTGGCCAGCAGGAGCCGGGTGAGCAGCTCCGTGATGTCCCTGCCCGCCACGTGGAGCTTGGTGACCGCGTGGGGCAGGGAGTAGCCCTCGAAGATGGGGACGGTGCAGGTGACCCCGTCCCCGCTGTCCACCACCAGGCCCGTGACGCAGGCCGAGGAGTAGAGCGCCAGCACGGCCTGGTCCGACAGGTAGAAGGCCGGCACATCAAAGTTCTCAAACATCACCTCGGCCGTCTTCTCGCGATTCTCCCGGGGGTTCAGGGAGGGCTCGGTCATGAGCACCGGCCTGTCGCTGGGCTTCACCCCCAGCTCCCACTCAAACAGGTGCCTCCAGAGCTTCTCCATGTCGTCCCAGTTGGTGATGAGGCCCCGCTCGATGGGGCAGCGCAGGTTCAAGGCCTCGTGCTTGTACAGGGCCTCCTCCCCCACGAAGTACTTCTTCTGATTGGCTCCCACGGAGGGCAGCTTGAACTTCGGGTGCCCCACGACGGAGCTGGTGACGTGGCGGGGCCCGATCTCCCCAGACAGCCCTGCTTTGCAGAGCCCAGACCCATTGTCAAAAATCACAGCGGAGGAATCGAGCGCGTGCGGGTTAAACATCTCTGCGGCGTCCCCGGTCAACCATCACCAAAATAAAGACAAACTCTCCTGGCCACTGCTCTCGCGACGGCCTTCTCCGGACGTTCTCAGGATTGCCGCTAGCAGGCTGCCCCCAGCGCCCAGGGGCTGTCCATCCTCCACCAGGACCCGCTGCCCTCCCAGCTGGCCCCAGCCTGCAGGGGCCTTTTCAGAGATGACTGAACAATCCAGCCAAGGCAACAATTGTCCTCAGGGGCCATCAGAGCCTGGGGGGTGGGGCTCTGAGGCCTCAGAGAGAGACCCAGGGGGAAGAAGGCAGGCCGCGTCCTGGGCGGTGTTGACCAGCCTGCAGACCTCGCTCAGGGACCTCACCTCAGAGTGGAGCAAAGCAACCCAGCCTGGGTATATCCTCCTTCTCTGTCCCTTAACTAGTGTGTAAGGTGACAAAGAACATTTTTCTTTGTC
>VMDO01037844.1:0-13991 GCA_007922755.1 Pedetes capensis
CCTATATGAATAATGCTTATCAAATTGCATATATGAAAATTGTCACAACGAAAAGCATGTCAAAATGAATCACATTATGATGTACATTAAAAATTTCTAATAAAAAAAAAAAAAAAAAAAAAGCACTTACTTTGACTTTCTCAGCTGGCCTCAGATCCCGCCACACACACCAGATACTACCCTCCTGATAACAAACCTCCCAGCATTCCTTTACCTTGTTTCTGGGATAATGTGACAGTTAAAACTAGACCCCATCTCTAGATCAGAACACAGTGAGTTTGAGGGCCAGATCAGTAAACTTCAAAAGCTTTGGGGGACTTGATAAGCCAGCGGTGGGGAAGGATATTTATTTTAAAGCTTACAGTTCCTAGAATATTCCATCTGAGCCCCTTTATTCCCCCACCTTCCTTCCCCTTGACCTTTTTGTGACCTTCTCTCAGCTCTTGAAGCTTCTTGCCTTGGGTCAGCTGCATTCCCAGCCGTAATACCAATTTTTGCCTAGTTAAGTTTCCAGAGACACGGCCCTTTCCTGGGTCCCTCCAGGGTTTAAAAAAGAGGAGATCAACATTTACATTGGTAAAATACATTCAGCTGTGAGGAGGGCTTAATCTTTTTTACAACCTTCCCCTGCAGCTGTGCTGTCTGCTTCGCACACCCCCACTCCCCACCCAGGCCCTCTGCCTTCTTGGAAATAGCTCTCCCCAAAGAGCACTGGGACACTGGATCCCAGCCTCACTAAATATAGCTAAAGGGAAATCACTGCTGTCCCTTAGCCAGATGGGATAACTGCAGGGGGGTTCACAGATCCAGAAAAGGAGACCAAGAAGGGACAGAAGGGGACATGTGGAGACAAAACCACCTTGCTCAAAGAGGGGCATCGGAAGGAACCCTGTAAGATTTGGGAAAAGAGAGGAGGCTTTTGTTGGGGGTCATGGGAAAAATAGTCTTTCCTGACAATCCTCTTGAAATAAACAAACTAACCTCCCACAGCCTTTTTTCCTCTCCTTTTTATTGATTTTCAAAAATATACAGCAAATAAAGGATAAATCAGCCCAAAGTTCACAGGCAACAATTCAGGTCAAACTGGGCTTCATCACAAAACCTAAAAGACACACACACACACACACACACACACACACACACACACGCACACGCACACAATGAGAGAGGGGAGGGTTTGTTTTAAATTTTTTTTTAATTATTTAAAAATACAACCTTAAAGTCACTCAGAGGTCACCTTTAAATATGCTTTAGAGAAAAATGTAACCTAGCATTACAAAAACAAATTTCTCAGACAAAGCATAGAGGTAGCTCTCACTACATCCAGAATATAATTTCACATTGTTACCATTCAAAACATTGTACATTCATCTCTAAATTCTGTGCCATAACCTGCATTTTCCTATTATGTTAGCAAACTGTGGTTCACTGACTAATTCCTAAGGAGTCAGAAAATGAAATGACTGAGACGAGATTAATGTATGGCATGAAAATGGTGAGACAGATAAACAATCAAAAAAGCTAAGTAAAGTAAAACAGTTAAAATAATATGGTCTATCTCCATAAATCTTCAAAACATAATGTTGGAAATATAACCAAGGTATGGGAGAGATAGTCTCTTCTGTTGTTTATATAAAGTTTAAAAACATGCAAAACTTCTCTATATACTCTTTTTGAATAAGTACGTGTGTATGGGTACATAAGTAAATAATAAAATATGCAACAACAACAATAAAAAGTCAAATTCAGAGCCTCTTCCCCCAGGGGAAGAAGCAAGGAAATATTAAAGAAACATGGATTTTAAAAACACTGTACTTCTTTCACTTCTTTTAAAAAGTGATGTGAAACAGAAATGGTAAAAACAAAGATTTGTAAAGTTACAATGAGTATACGGTGCTCCTTTTGTTTAATGCTTTATTGCATTCCTGAAAT
Organism: Pedetes capensis; assembly: GCA_007922755.1. Lineage (NCBI taxonomy): Eukaryota > Metazoa > Chordata > Mammalia > Rodentia > Pedetidae > Pedetes > Pedetes capensis. The sequence goes on from VMDO01037844.1 coordinate 1,933, forward strand.
AGTTCATTATAAAAATGTTAAGAGTCTCAGACAAAAGTCTTCATGTGAAAGTTGGTGTACAGCTTCAGACATCCACTGGACTCATTCATGAGCTCTTGATAGTTCCGGAAGGATCACTTGGGGTTCAAGAGACGGTATCTTTACCTTGGTGCTGTCCTAACCAGCCTTCCATACGGAGTGTTGGGGCCAGAGGGCTCCATCTGTAGGGTTCTTGTGAAACCATTCCACCCCCAGGATTCACAAGAAAAGCAAGCATTAAGTATCTAAAAGCTTCTGTTAGGAACTCTTAGAAAGAAACAGAACTTAACAAGCCTCCTTCAGACTAAACATAGATACTTACAAGCTTGCTCTTTAATCTCTAATTCCACCACTGCAAATGATGACAAATGACTCTAGCTCCAGCTTTTCTTTTCTTTTCTTTTCTTTTTTTCCCATAACTACGGGGTTGAATCCAGGTCCTCAAGCATGCTAGGCAAGTACTCTACTACTGAGCTGCACCCTCAGCTTTTTTAATTTTTGTTTTGGACCTTTTTTAATTTTTGTTTTGGACCTTTTTTAATTTTTGTTTTGAGACAGGGTCTCACTAAATTATGCAAGCTGCCTCTGGCCTTGAACTTGCAATCCTCTAGCCGTAGCCTCCCAAGTCATTAGGATGACAGGCATATGTCACAGTGCCCAGCTTCACCCCAGCTCTGATACTAGTGAGCTATAAAATGTTAGGTAAGACCATTCACCTCTCCAGGCCTTGGTAACTTCACCCGAACCTAAATGACCTTTAAAGTCTGAGTTTGAAGAGCCCATGGTTCTAATCTGAGAATAGAGGATATGGGGCACATATGTTGTTGTTGTTGTTAGGTGCCGTCCAGTCATGTCTGACTCATAGCAACCCTTATAGAGTTTTCAATGGCTGATTGTTTCAGGATTGCCTTGGGAGTGGGTTGCCACGTCCTTCTCCCATTTTTGTGGTTCTGGGAATCGAACTTAGGACCTCAGAGACTGCAGAGCAGTGCTCTACCAACTGAGCTAAATCCCAGCCCATGGGGCAGATATAGGTGGATAACGAACGTCATCTTCCAACTGTAATTTATCTTGGGGGTGCAGGTATTCCTGCATTCAGACCCATTCCTCAAACACGTTCTCTTTCCTTTATCAGTCTTTAGAGCTCAGATTCCCACACAGACACTCCTTCAAGTTAAATGGCACACACTTTCACCTCAACCACATACATTTTCTCTTTTAATCCACATAGAGCCACTTTTAACAGATAAGAAAACCAAAGCTTAGAGGGTTTACATGACTTGCACAAGGTAACACATTTAAATTAGGAACCCAAGCTTCAAGGCCAAGCCTTCAAAATGTCAAGCTTAGACCCTTTCTATGACGTAATTGTTCAAATAAGCCTTATAACAGGGGATAGAATCTCAAAAGAAACCAAAAGTGAGAGACTGTCTGGGCCATACTCTTGGTTCAATGAAGAAAAATAGGTCAGTATTCTTTTGCATAGTTTTTACTTGTGTTTCCAATAAGAAATATTTCCTTCAGAACTCTCGAAAAGCTTTTCCTGGGCTTAATAAAACCAAAGGTCCTATTCCTGTTTATGTTAAAATGAAGTTAAGTGTAAATCTTTTTGTGTGTGTGTGTGGTACTGGGGGTTGAACCCAGGGCCTTGCACTTGCATGCTTTGCAAGTGCTGGACCACTGAGCTACACCCCCAGCCCATATTTTTACTTTTTGAGACAGACTTACACAGACTAACTTACACAGACTGCTGTGTAGCAGCAGTCTTACACAGAACACAACTTACACAGACTGCCTTACACAGTCTGCCTCTTACACAGACTGACTTACACAGACTTACACCGACTGCCTCTAACTTACACAGACTGTAAGTTAGCTAACTTACACAGACTGCCTCTGGTCTCGAACTTGCGATCCTCCTGCCTCCACCTCCCAAGATGCTGGGATTACAGACATGTGCCACCGCACCCAGCTAAGTGTAAAGCTCTTAATACTTGGTGCATCATTTTACCTGACTGCTGGCTTTGATTTAAAGAAGAGGTGGACACATGCTCACAGTGCTGGCATCACCAGCTCTGCAAGTGACATCTGCAGGCTTTTCCCTGACTCTGTGTCATATAGTCTCCATCAGAGGTCATCACAACTGAAAACCCATTTCCAGGAAGGAAGTAGGCTACTAAATCATGCAGGAGAGGAGAGCTGTCAGACCCAAGAGCACCAGCATCAAAGAATTGAGTCCCCTGCAATCAAGTGCGCTATGTGTTATCCTTGAGCCCAAGTTTTCTTCCTTTTAGTTCTGGTATTTTTTAAGCCATGAGCACATTAATAGATCCTAAAAAACATTGTGCATGAGATTTTTAAACTTAACGAACATCTAAGTTTTGCTATGTATATATGTTTTTAAACTTAAAGAATATCTAAGTTTTGCTATGTGTGTATGGGTGTGTGTATGAGAACATGTACTTGAGTGTGAGATACTAGCAGCTGCAGATTGTCTTCATGATCAGAACTTTTTCAGTCCAGCTCTTACCTAATTACAAGGAAGCAGAAAGTAAAACAGACCACTAGCCCAAAGTCATAAGGTAAACCACTAGCCCAAAAATCATAAAGATAGAAATGACAAAGAAACAAAAGATGAATGATCCCATAGACAATGTACATCTCATCCCTTTGGACATGAATTCAAATTTAGCAAGATATTATAGATTAACTCTAACCATGCTGGGTGACATTCAAAGCAATAACACAGGTAGAAAACAGGAAGTACTAATTTTTAATCAAACAGAAGCTGCTGAAGATGAAATGCAATATACCAGATGAAATGAAATTCATTATCACATGAGCCGATTCCTTATAATGTTGTCATATACCACATAATGAGGTGGCATTCAGTGACTGACCACTTAAACCACAATGATCCTATATCACCTGGTGATATCATAACCATCTTAGTTTGTGTAAACACACTCTATGTCTCTACAAAAACAAAATTGCCTAACAACACATTTCTCAGAATGTATCCCCTTCATTAAGCAGTACATAGCTGTGATTCTCTTTCTGTATATATATTTTAAAGATATAACATAACAAAACTGAGGGAAATATATTGAGACTTCTCAAAGGATGCTCAGAGCAGAAAAAGTACAAGTAGAAAAGAACAGGCTGAAGTAAGAAGGAAGGTGGAGATTACCTCAATCAGTGAAAAGGACTGAAGGTTGAGGAAGGAAATGCGGATCTAAGAATTGATTCTAAGTGCTTTGCACTCTGGGACTCCAGACATTAAGCAACTATTGCAGCCATGGAAGTCATTTTCACTTGAACGCATGAGTTATTTCTGAAATATATCCACAAAGGAGATGTATTTTTCCCAAGAACAAAGGACTCTATACCAGGATGAAATAAAACAAGACGTGTGGGGCTGTGAAGCTCTAGCACCTTAAGAAATCTACACATGATGTTACGAGACTTTGGCCTTCCTCTGGGAATCTTCTAGAGTAAGAAAAAGTCAATCTTCTTCATTGTTAATGTCTGGTTGGCGAACACCACACTGGTGCATGCAGCTTTGTTCTTGTTCATTGGGGAAAGGAATAGCAAAGAATAGAAAATTAACCAGTGGGATGAATTTAGGTACTACAGAAAGTGTGATTTAAAACCTACTCTGGCAAGACTATTCTCATCCTTGCCTTCTGGGCTGGCCAAACCACAAAAGCTGCAATGTTACCTTGATTAAATAAAAGGAATAAATCTGCTTTTTCTATGCATCATAAAGTGACTTCCAGCCACTCTTTGAAAAATTATAATTCCAAGGGTTTATCCCAGTTGGTAAAGTGCTTGCTCTGTGCACTCTGAGGCCCTGCGTTCAATCCCCAGCACCGCAAAAATGGGAGAAAGACCTGGTAGCCCACTCCCAAAACAATCAGCCATTGAAAATTCTATGAATATCAGAGAATCACTGACATAGTACCAGGCATGGCACAGTGTCAAGGAGTGTTTCTTTCTCTTGTACATAGGGTTGCTATGAGTTGGACCTGACTTGACGGCATTTAACAACAACATTTAAAAGGTTTGGATTCTAGGAGGAGTTTTGTTTTATAGCTTTTGGAATCTTTTTTTAAATTATTATTGCTTAATAGAAAAAGGAGAAATAGTACTCCTATGTTAGATGAATCATTTAAAATCAGTGTCTTCCTTATTATTTTATGTTTTAATTAACCACCATGACTTAATCGTTTTACATTTCCTTCAGAGTTCAACCTCTGCTTCAAAACCTCATCCCTGCTCATATCTTGAGTTAAGCAGGAAAAGTTAACATCATGGACTTGGAAGTCAGGTAAATCTCTGTTCAAATCTACACTCTGTCATTTATTAGCTATATGACCTTTGCATATTAATTAACTTCTGTGAAGGGAATAGTATCTCTTTCTCATGATTGTAGTTAAGATTAAATGAAGGGGAGAAAATTAAAAACATTTAGTTCGATGCCTGTCACAGTAATATTCAATAAATGGTATTTTAAAATATTCTTCCTATCTTTTCATAATCATCAGATTGGCAAAACCTTTAAATTTGACAGTAGTATTAAGATGTATAGCAACAAAAACACTCATTTTTTTTTTTTTTTGCACAGCACTGAGGATTGAACCAAGGCTCTTGCACACAGTAGCCAAGTGCTGTACAACTGAGCTATAGCCCCAACCAAAACTCCCAGATCTTAGTACACGGAATGCATGCCAGGTTACAGATTGTTGTTGTTGTTGTTAGGTGCTGTCAAGTCGAGTCCAACTCATAGCGACCCTCACAGGGTTTTCAATGGCTGTTTTGGGATTGCCTTGGGAGTGGGTTATCATGTCCTTCTCCCATTTTGCGGTGCTGGGAATTGAACTCGGGACCTCAGAGACTGCAGAGCAGTGCTCTACCAATTGAGCTAAATCCCAGCCCAGGTTAAAGATTATAATCACAAATTACTATCTATTATACATACCCCAATAAGATTTGGGAGTCTCTGTCCTCTACCCCTGATTCGAGGCAGGTGCTATGACTACTTTGACTGATGTTGTTGTTTGTTGTTAGGTGCCATCAAGCCAGGTCTGACTCATAGCAACCCTGACACTGTGCCATGCCTGGCACCATGTCAGTGCTTCTCTGCTATTCATAGGGTTTTCAATGGCTGATTATTTCTGGAGTGGGCTGCTGGGTCCTTCTCCCATACTCTGACTGATAGATTGTGATAAAAATGATGTGATCCAAGTTTCTAACTCCAGGCCTTAAAAGACTGGCAACATCCACTTCTAGGCTCATGAAATATTTTTGGAAATCTGAACCCCATACAGGATATCAGAATATCTGGAGGCCAGTATTTGTTCAAGAACCCCATGACATAGATAGGCCCTGGAGCATGAGATGCCCTGTGGAATCAAAGACCAAAGAGAACACTGTATTGATATATTAATAAAGAAGCTGTCCTAGAAGTGGATCCTCCAGTCTTGGCAACCTCAGGTTACACCATACGAATTAGAGACAAACTGCTCAACCAACTCCTCCCAATTCCTTGACCCACAAAATCATGAATAAAATAAAATTGTTGTTTTAAACCATTCAACTTGGAGTAATTTGTTGTGCATCATTAAATAGTTAGAACAGAAGGAAATGGATACAATCATTTTGGAAAACTACTGATATATTTTGTAAAGTTGAGTGTAGATATCCTGGTTTGAATATAAAGTGTCCCCCAAAGGTCATGTACTTTAACGTTCCATATCCAGATGGTGTTGCTATTTGTGGAGGTCATGGAACTTGGGAGGCAGGTCTTAGCTTTGCAGAAGTGATGTCACTGCAGGTGGGCCTTTGAAGGTTTTACCCTAGACTCACAGCCCAGCGCATTCATGCTTGTGCGCTCTCTCTCTCTCTCTCTCTCTCTCTCTCTCTCTCTTTCTCTCTCTCTGTCTCTCTGCCTGCTTCCTGCTCATAAAAATGTAAAATCATCTGCCACAAAGCCCAGCTTCCTGCCTTGCCACTTCTGCCCCACTGCCATTATGGAGTGATCTTCTGTGAGCCTCCAATAAAATTCCCCCATAAGTTGATTTCAGTTGCTTTTTCTGCTATAGCAACAACAGCTGACTAACACAATGGATATACCTGAAACCCCATGATTCTACCCTAGCGACTTTCTTGTGCATGTGCACCATGAAATAATAATAATAATGCTCATAAAATGTTCATTATGGTTTGAATCTAAAATGTTCCCCATAGGTTGTACACATGAAGGCTTGGTCCCCAGGTGGAGGTGATGTTTGTGAAGCCTCTGGAACTTTGGGAGGTGGGACCTAGCTTGCAGAAGTAGGTCACTGGGGGTGGACCTTTAGAAGTTTTACCTAGACCCCCAGTTTCAGGAAGCTCTCTGTGCTCCTGATCACCATAATATGAAGAGATCCTCTACCACAGGCTTCATCACCAGCTGCTGCTGCCCTGCCTCCCACCACCATGGTCTGAAATGCTCTGAATCATGAGCCAAAATAAACCTATCCTTCCTCCTTAAATTGGTCTATCAGGTATTTTGCCATGACAAGGCACAAGCTAACTAACACTTTGTTCATAATAGTAAACAAACCAAAAACAACTCAAATGCCCATTGAGATTAGCATAGATAACTATGTATGGTGTTTATACAGCAGTGAAAATTAATGGACTATAGCAGCACACACCCATATGGATAATAATAGGGAGAAAATACATAATCTTAAGAAAATAAGGCATGTAATGGAAGAACATATATAGTATCATTCCACTGATATGCAGCAAGAAAAAACTGAAATATTATCTTGTATACCTACACATGATTTTTTTTTTTTAATTTAAGCAAAGGAGGATTAGCACAAAATTTGGAATACTGGTTAGTTCTGGGACAGGGCAATGCATGTGGTCAGGGAAGGGTACCCAGAAGTTTCACAGACATTAGTGATGTTCTGTTTCATAAGATAGGTAGTGGGAATGGGGAAAATGGCGTTATTCCTTGAACCAGAGTCAGCAAACTTTTTCTATAAAGAATAAGAGAGTAAATATTTTAGGTATTATGTAGCAAAACAATCTCTTTCATATTGTCTTCTTTAGTTTTTTGTTTTGGTTTATTTTTGTTTCTTTCGTTTTGTTTTGCAATTCTTTAAAAATGTAAAAACCATTCTTAGATCACAGGTCATATAAAGAGACAAGGACAAAATTTGGCCCACAAGCCATAGCTTGCCAACTTCTACATTAGACTGTTTAACTATGTTGTATTATCTTTTAGGGACATGATATACTTCTAAACACACACACACACACACACACACACACACGAATCAAACAAACAAAAAAGAAACAGGAAGTTCCCAGAGAAAATATACATCTTCTTCCTAACCCAGATCAAAAGTCCATCCAGTTAAGCCTCCAGTCTCTTGGCAGCCCCTCCGCACCACCTCAGCCTAAAACAAAAACAAAACCAACGAAACAAACAAACAAAAAAACACTCCATTTTCTCCGTTTCTAAAGGGAAAAAAAGGTCACAAAATGTTCAACATCTCTTGTCCACTCTAGACTTTAAGCAGATTCTAAATGCCAAAATCAAAAGTATAGCAATAGCTCAAATTGAGGCTTAGACTGCAGAAACAATAAATAAAATTCATAAGACAATTTCTAATTTGGCAAAATGATAAAGACCATTGAATAAAGTCATCTAATGAGTACTCTCAATTCGAAGCCAACATTTCCTTAGCCTTACTGTGTTCCAGGCACTGGTATCACACTGTATATGCAATTTCATCTTGTTTCTTACAACAATCCCATGTGGTTGGTCAGTACCTACCACTTTTTTTTTTTTTTTTTTTTTAATGTTGGAGATGAAACCCAGGACCTTGGGTTTATTCAACCACTGAGCTTCATCCCCAAACAATGGGTACTTTTGTTAACTCAATTTTACCATGGTGGAAACTGAGAAACTAACAGATTAAGTCCCTTATTTAAGATAACATAACTAGGAAGTGACGTAGCCAGTATCCATACCCAGGCAGTTGGGTCCAGAGCCCACACTCTTAGTCATGACACTATTCTAACTGTTTAATACATCGGTCTCCTGCCACAAGTGAAGTAGTATTTTTTATCTCCAGTCTACACATAAAGAATGTGTTTTTAACTGTCTATCCAAGAAGCTTGGCTGGAGGCTGGGCCTGGAGCTGATGCTGCTTGTACTGGGGACACCCTGCTTTGACTTATTCAAGGAACACTTTACAAGTCTCAGCTTGTCAGTAGTGAGCAAAGAGCTGCTAAGAAAAAAACAGACTTTTCACCCACAATGACAGGCTGCCATCCCTCCTCAAAGCCATGTGAAAACAACTGTATTCCACTTCCAAGGGTTCAAACTTGGTCTTTCACAGGAGTGAGCAGATCATGAGGATTCTTTCTGAGATAAGGAAAAATCTTTCAAAGATATAAAGTGGAAAAATAATAAGCCTTAACTGAACTAAAGCCAGAATCCAGAATGGTCATTAGCATTAACTCAACCAAAAATTTAAGACACCTACTATGTGGCACAACCCTCCATACATGGTCAGCTACAATGAGTAACATGCCACAGTCCTCCTGCAAAGGTTGCAAAGTCTCCCCTAACCCCCCAGGAAAAGTTTCCTAAAGAAATCAAATCAAAGAACTCAGTTCTTCAGGCAGAGGCAGGAGACATCTCTTGGAGGGAGTATATTCTGCCAGCCATACTAACATCCTCCACCCTGCAGCTGGAGCCAAAGGCAGAACCACACCCATCTCTGATGAAATGTCCTGGGGGAATTCTCTCTCAGCAAGGGTTTACAACATCTGCCTTTCCCCTGAGCCTGGGGCGAGGTCGGGATAGGAAAAGGAAGAAAATTGTTTGGACAACAAACCCTCAGATACCCAATTTCATGACACGAATGATTGAAAAGTTTCCCTTTTGTACCTTGGGCTCAGGTTACATAAGCATAGCACATGCTTTCCTCCATCTACAGCCAACCTGAGCAAACCCTCCAAATTCTAATGATCTGTTTACATTTTTCCTATATGGATGTTGTAGGGGAAGTAAAAAGAGAAAAGCTATGCAAAAGGCCACCACCAGGGACATTTACAGAATAATTTTGTTCAAGATTTTCTTCTGTCACCAAGTATTTCTATGCTGGGGAAATCTACTTCTATACTGGAGAAATTTGGAGGGCCCAAGCCTTAAAGTAGGGCCTGGTGAAAGGAGCAATGTTGAAGTAGTGGGCACAACAATCCATGGATAGAAATCTCCTAGGGAGGAGGTGTCTCAAAAGGCGCCAAAGCAGGAGGCTTGTTGGTTCCAAAGTATTTACACACTCATGCTGATGTCAGTGTCAGCTGCTAGCTGCTGGGTCCTCCCCTCCCCAGCTGCTCTGCAGAGCACAGAGCCCAAATATACTCAATTCAGTGTAACCATAGGAGGCCTCTAAAGTGGAAAGAAATGGCCCTCTTTTCCTAATGGCAGCAGAAACTCTCTCTCAAGTGAAAAGCCTAAACTGGCTCAGAAAGTTCTGTAAAAACTGCTTCCATTTTAACACACAGCCCCATTTCAGAATAAGTCCCTATGACAAAATCCCACCCACGCCTGCCTACCCATGGGGACTTAGGCTTCCCATTGAATCAATCCACGTAATCATTCTCTGCTAGGGGAAAAAAAAAAAGGCTCTATGCTATCACCAGTGACTATGCAACTTCAACTAGGTTACAGAATCACATGAGGAGCTTACAGTGAAGATCCCCATATCTTAACCCAGACCCATCAAATAATCAGAATTTCTAAGAGTGGGACCCAACAATTTACATATTTTTAGAGTCCTATAAGTTGAGAGTAACTCCTTGGGGCCAGTGTCTCAAGGGTCTAACAGCTCAAAGGATCTGAAACTAATTCATACTCAGGACTGAATGAACAATAAGGCTTTACTATAAAACCTATAGCCTGCAGCCATAGCACTGTGGCATCTGATCCCCTCAGATCTCAGAAGCTAAGCAGGGTCAGGCCTGGGTAGTTCTTGGATGGGAGACTGCCTGGGAACACCAGATACTGCAGGCTTGGGAGACGGACCCAGCAACCCACTCCCAAAAATCAATCTGCCACTGAAAACCCTATGAATAGCAGAGAAGCACTGACAATAGTGTTTCGCCTGTTGTATGTAGGGTCACTATGAGTCGGATACCGACTCGATGGCACCTAAAAACAACAATACAATCTGTACATTTTACTGGCCTCTGGTCTAAAGAAAAGAAATACCTCTCCAAAAGTGGGAATTCAGATCCAGTTATAGGATTCATAGTTCATCTGGATAGAATAGAGAAATAGCATATACATCTAATTCACAGCTGAACCATCCCACTTCCGAATATTTTGCCTCATTGCCCCAATAAGCATTCATGTATTATAGATGACAAGTCCCAGCTGTGTGTGGTGATGCACTCCTGTAATCCCAGCACTCAGGAGGCTGAGGCAGGAGGACTGCAAGTTCAAGGCTAGCCTGGGCTACATAGGAAGACCCTGTCTCAAAACAAAACAAAACAAAAAAAGACCGTAAGTCCAAATCTGGGATATAAAAAAAATGTTCATAACGCTTATAAGTGGACTCTTTTTACTTAAAGTCCAATCCATATGTTTTACTCTCATCAAGACCATAACTAGCCAGGTTCTGTGGCACACATCTGTAATTCCAGTGACTGGAGAAGCTGAGGCAGGAGGATCAAGAGTTCAAAGCCTGGGGGAGTCTACACAATTTAGCAAGACTGCATCTCAAAAAACTGAAAAAGGGCTGAAGGTACAGCTCAGTGGTAGAGTATTTGTTCTGTGGTAGAGTGTAAGGCCTGGGTCCAACCCCCTTAGTCCAGGAAGGTAAATAAATAAATAAATAAACAAAAGGCAGTGAAATTTTTAAGAACTGACTTTTTTCAAATAAAGAATGACTAATTGAGTACTGCCATTTGAAAACTAATATAGATTAATGCTTTGGTATTACCCTACGGATGTTGTTGTTGTTGTTGTTAGGTGCTGTCGAGTGTAATCCAACTCATAGCGACCCTCATAGGGTTTTCAATAGCTGACTGTCTCAGGATTGCCCTGGGAGTGGGTTGCCACATCCTTCTCCCATTTTGTGGGGCTGGGAATCGAACTCGGGACCTCAGAGACTGAGAGCAGCGCTCTACCAACTGAGCTAAATCCCAGCCCACCCTATGGAAGAGCTTGCAAATTTTCATCTTAATACAAGCCATGGCTGGGCAAAGGTAGGAACAGGAGCAGAAGTATTTGACAGTGGTGAAGGCAAAGGTAACACCTAGGAAGATCTTCCTGGAGTTCTCTACACATTCTCCACTGAGGGTGGCATGGCCAGAATCAGTATGACAAGGATCCTGACCCGCCAATTTCCAGCCGGAGCCTTGTTGTTGTTAGGTGCTGTCAAGTCGGTATCTGACTCATAGCAACCCTCATAGGGTTTTCAATGGCTGACTGTTTCAGGATTGCCTTGGGAGTGGATTGCCAGGCCCTTCTCCCATTTTTGGGATGCTGGGAATTGAACTCGGAACCTCAGAGACTGCAGCGCAGTGCTCTACCAACTGAGCTAAATCCCAGCCCCTGCTGTGCATGCAGGCAAAAGCACAGGGCTCTGGGATGCTGCCAGAGGGCCCACTCCTGAGCAGTTTGCTCAGAAATCTTGAAGATATCCATGTGCTTTCACTCCCAGGGCCCAGCCCCAAAGGAGGGGTAATAGGACACCTGCAACAGGATTGGAGATAGGATGCATTACAGCCTCATTAGCAGGACCTGCAATAAACACACGGATCCCACATGAAAAAGTGCTCAATATCCCTAGCCATTAGGGAAATGCAAATCAAAACAACGCTGAGATTTCACCTTACACCAGTAAGAATGGCCAAGATCAATAAAACAAACAACAACAAATGCTGGCGAGGCTGCGGGGAAAAGGGAACACTTTTACATTGCTGGTGGAGCTATAAATTGGTGCAACCACTATGGAAATCAA
>VMDO01037845.1:0-13994 GCA_007922755.1 Pedetes capensis
CCCTGCTTAGCTTCCGAGATCTGACGGGATCGGATGCCACAGGGCTATAGCTGCAGGCCCCTTTAATAGTTTACCACACCATAATGAATTAGATCTTATTATAATCTCTATTTTTGAATAAGGAATTTGAGCCTCAGAGAATTTAACAACTTGTCCAAAGCCTATGTCTAGTAAGTGGCAGAGCTAGAACCTAAACCCAGGTGGAGGTGGTGGTTGTTGTTAGGTGCCCTTGAGTTGGGTCAGACACATAGTGATGCTCATAGGGTTTTCAGTGGCTGATTGTTTAGGGATTGTTTTTTGGGAGTGGACTGCCACATCCTTCTCCTATGTTTGCAGTGCTGGGGATTGAATCTGGGTCCTCAGAAAGTGCACAACAGCGCTCTATCAACTGAGCTAAACCCCAGCCCAAACCCAGGTTGCCAACTCCAAATGACAACTCTTTTCAGTTGTAGGTCCTGCTTGAACTATTCCTATGGAGAAAAACCTCAATGTCACCAACTCAGTAATATCAATCACAGAACACAAGTGTCTCCCGGTTGTTTCTCATCAGTTTGTGATTTATGAGATTCTCACTGGTTTCCAAAAGAGGCTGCATTTTATGACACTTGCTAATTATAGTAATTTTGCAGCCCAGTAGCAAGACTTCTTGGATTCAAATCCTGGCCCTGTGCTTCCTGGCTGCACTTGAGCATGGGTTCCAGAAGGCAGGCATTTGTGTGTGAGCTGCTGATCTGTGCAATACCTCCATCTAGATTAGCATTTGACATATTGTAGATGCTCAATAAGCACTTGGAGAATAAAAGAATGCCTCAGGTTGTTACTGAAAGTTTTAAGTGGAATAGTTTATGAAAACACTTTAAAATAGTGCTGCCACCTAAGAATCCTGAGTCAGTGTTAGCTATTATACATGAGGTTGAATTCCTGCATCTATAATTGGCTAGAGTTGTGGCCCTTGAGATGCTAACCACCAGGGTATTTGGTTATTTTATGATTAAAACTTGCTCTTGTTCCTGGTCTTTCCAACCTCTCTTCTCATTCCCACCTATGACTGTTTTTTTGCTGTGGCAGCAATTAAGAAGGATTACACAGTATTTATAACATATAAACTGTGCTATGAATGCCTAAGAATAACTTTTCTTTCCAGAATAATTATGTCTGCAGTATGTATCTCTCAATGACTTGCTGGTTGTTGTTGTTGTGTGCCGTCGAGTCGGTATCCGACTCATAGCAACCCTCATAGGGTTTTCAATGGCTGACTGTTCCGGGATTGCCTTGGGAGTGGATTGCCAGGTCCTTCTCCCATTTTTGGGGTGCTGGGAATTGAACTCGGGACCTCAGAGACTGCAGCGCAGCGCTCTACAACTGAGCTAAATCCCAGCCCGACTTGCTGGTAGTAATTTGGGAATCATCATTTGTAAGGATCTTCAAAAATGCTTTTGCATTCCAGGGAGGTGGCATGGGTATTGTTTTTAGGGTTAACTAAATGCTCACAGATCACAGAATGCTTCTTCCTGCCCCCCTCCCCCACTCTTGTGTTTACTCAAGTTGACTCTTACCATATTTTTGGGAGCTGAGGACCTGGTTGACCTTCACATCTGTACTTTAAACTTGAACACAGTTGCTGATAAGAAGTCCAAGTTTGAATTTACACGTGTTTGAGTAATACTTCACTGGGGGCAAAGTACAATTAAGACAAGGTGTCATTTTCCGGCACATTTGTGTTAGCCTTCTCAGAAGCTGACGATATTAATTATCTCAGTTCAGGGAGACAGGGTCATCTTCTCAGTCAGAAAAGCTTTACCTGGGCAGAAAGAAATGTTCTTTCTTCTTTTTTTCCATAAAGTAACGCATCTATACTGTTTCACAAGGCTGACAGTGTGTTCAGTACAACATATCTCCATTACTAGTCTGCTTTCTCATTGAACTTCACATAAAATCTATTCAATAAATTGCAGATGAGACAAGTCTCACTACTACAAACTTGTGGAGGAAAACATTCCTGTTCTCAGATTTTAAAGGTCTACAAGGGGCGGAAGGGGTGGGGGGCAGTCATTGTCCACTCTCTAGAGGCAGTCAGACCTCACATCTGCAGCTTTGGCTGTACTGTGTTGGAGGGGGCATGTGTGCTGCCCATTGAGCCTTTTGGACCAATGTCTTTGCTGCTTCCACATGCCTATCCACAAAACTTACAAAATCTAAAAGTATACGAAACCACAAACCAGCCAATTGAGTGACTGTTCACTTTCACTTGTTCATGCATCTGATTTAAACCATGAATTAGGAATAGGAACAAAGAATGAAAACTGAAGCTGGAGGATTCTGGAGAATAGGATGACATGGGAGCAGTGTTTTTTTGTGTGTGTGATGCAACTTCTAGGTATCTGCTAACCTTGGTTTTGTGCCATATGGCAGCCAATACTGATTTTCTCCCACCTTCCTGAAGTGATTTTCTTTTGACCCGAGTTCAAATTGAGACAAATAAATGCTGACGGATTGGAGTAATTAATGAAACAAACAGGAAAGGATGGAAGCTAAGCTCACCGTGCATTAAGAAGATAAGTGGAAATTTTCCATGGGAGGTTACAGAACCAGCATTATATAATCCTTCATGGAGCTGGGCAAAGGCCACCTACTTAGCAGGAAGAAAATGAGTGGGCAGGAAAGACAGAGGTTAACAATGACCTCTCTCAGTTGCTCCCACTCTCCATGTTCTCATCAAGCACCCTCTGCATGCTGAGCAGTTCCGCTTGTGTAAGAAGGGGCAGGAGAGGTAGGGGTCTTATAGAATTTGCTCCTTATTCTATTTCGGCACTTCAGCCACATTGGACCTGACCCAGAACAACACTCCTGGAGGCACTGTGGAAATGTCTTTAACTCTCCCATCATCACTAGGTGGCTAATTAGAATCTTGCCATGTCAGCGGTTATTTATTCATTAGTCATGATTTGAATGGTGTTCACGAGGGCTTTTTTCAAGTTGCCTTGCAATCATTAATTTGACAATCTCCCTAGCTTTCTGGGCAGTAGGTTAAACCTGTCCACAGATTGTATGCTGGCAGATAATACTGGGAGTGCAAAAATGTATATACTTTTAAAAGATGTTATCTATGTATTGCTTTTTGAAGTTGAATTGAATTACAGTAGCAATATGTAGTATGATGTTCACACAAAAGATGGCATTAATCAAATGAAAGCTACTGCTACCATGTGACAGGCAGGACAGTGAAAGAAAATGGTTGTCATCCAAGGAGCTCAAGACCATTTTGAAGTGGGATTTGAAATTCGAGAACATAGTGGAAGTTGGTATCTAGGTATCTGCTTACCTCAGTCTTGTGCCATATGGCAGCCAATACTGACAATGGAGGTGTGAGTATGCAATAGAACCTCTAATATACCTAACAATTGCGGGCATTTGTGGTAAGTTTGAGATGTGTGTTACTGTGTGTGATGTGCACTAGAGAAGATCTGATCCGGGAGGCCTCTCACAAGCAGTCAGTCCTGCTTCCTCTGCAAAGATGTTGAAACAGTTTACATGCTCACCACAGCGGTCTACCAAACAATGTGCATGCGAGACAGGAGTTAGCATAATAAGCAGACAATGCAAAAAGGGAACTTTTCATCCCATGATGTGTATACATTTTTGGGCACCCTCTATATATGTAGATAGTAAAAAACTCAACTTCTGATAGATGTAAAGGGACATAACGGATGGTATAAACAACTACGTGACATGTGGCAAGCTGTAAATTGATTTTGTAGTGGTAGTGGATATTGAGGTGGTTGTGGAAATCATGCCTTGAAAACCTAACACCCCTGGTAAGATTTTTCTCTGTGGATTTCATCAAGTTCTCAGTGGTCAGGCATAATGAGCCTGACATCCTACAGCAACCAGATGGTAAAAAATGGATCCTGCTGCTGTCGACAAAATTGCTCTTAACCAGTAAAGCAAATAGAACTCCTTTCTTGGCAACTGTGTGAACTGGACATCATGTTAAGCATTCTTGGAAGAGATGGGCTCCAAGCTTTTAAACAACACCACGGCTGTATATACAGTGCATGCATTTGAGATAATGGAATGCTAGTAAAAGAGTGTAGCATTCATAACAAAGATTTCACTGAACGCTAGCTATAGGGAGGTCATGCTCCTTCTTCCTCTTGTTTTCCTTTTGTTCATTTGATTTTTGTTTTAATTAAAAATATTAAGTTTTATAAAGCTGATATTTACAAGCACACCTTCTGAGAGGAGAATGTATATGCTTTACAACTAGGGGTCAAAAGACAATATGTGATAGGGTAGAAAAGAGTGTTTTGAGAGACCAGTTTCTCGTAACTTCTAAACGATCTTTTATTATTATACTTAAATGTCTTTGCCTTGGCCCCCTAGCAGCAAGGCTTGGAATGTGCTATTGAAGGAAGCCGTGTCTGTTATTTAGAGTCCAGCCTGCGTCTTGTGAACATGTGCCATGCAGACAGAGATGTCCTCCAGCTGCACACTGTCTCCTTTCTCCCCCTCCGCAGACGATTTAGCATAATCCCCTAAAGGTTGTCAAAACAGGGAAATAATCTTAAATCTTTGCACAGAGTTTGTGAGTCATTGTTTTGATTGTTCTTGTGGAGGCACTTACTTTTTTTTTCCTGTTGGCAAATCTCCGATTCAAATCCTTTTGGAGGGTGGGGTGGGAAAAATAGAGAACAAAAAGAATCAAGCTTGCTTTCCCTGATCCACTCCTTTTTATAGGGTAATAATAACCAGAATTACTCATGACCACTGAAAGTTAGGAGCATAGGAATGGAGTGAGAGGAAATGATCACCAAAGTGTTCTTAGAAAGATTTCTCTCATTTGAAATTATAATTTCTCTTATTTATAATATCTCTTTTTAATATATCCAAACCAGACCCAGAGTCAAGAGCCAAATGATCAGGAAATCTCCCTGCTTAAAGTTTCACACACTTTCTGCTGTATTGTATGGTAATGTGCCTATTATTATACTCTGGGCCTATGCAAGTTCCTAAAACGGTCATTTTCAGTTTGTTTTTCTTTGAAGAAAACAGAAGAGGGTTCTCCGGTGTTGGGAGCATGAGAATGGGTGTAGAGTTAAGACTATTGGGTCTGGAGATATAGCTCAGTGGTACTGTGCTTGCCTTGCCTGCATGCTTGAGGTCTCGGGTTCAATCCCCAGAACTGCCACAGTGTTCTGGTCTGTCACAGTGTTCTGATAAGCAGGTATAAGTTCTCTAATCAAAAGAACCAGGATTCTCTCGAGAAGTGGTCACTTCCAGGCCTGGTACTTGGAAATGAAAGATTAGCATGGACTGTGATGTCCATAAGGACCTGCTAAAAATGGGGGAGAAAGGGGGAACAAGAGAGAATAAAGGCATGGATACCAACCTCAAAGAGCTCCCAGTGTCCAGAGTTGGGATAATTTGAGCAAAATAAATAATGACATAAAGCCAATAATATTTTTATCTCACAGAATAAAATGGATATTGTTGAGTCCACACTGACATAAACAAACAACTGAATAAATTACCCCATATTCTCTAATCTAATCAACATTCTTGTAACAGTTTTAGAGGGCTAAAAAGTCAGATGCATGTTAGAATTATGTGCAAATTGGATTCAGAGAGTGGTCAGAGAGGATTTGGAGGGAAATTATAGAACCACTGTGCATGTCTTAAAAGCAATAAGATGAAATAATTTATTATTTTATTTATTATTTTCATTATTAAAATTTACCTATTATTCATCACACTCATCATCATTCATAATTGAAATGTTATCACTGCTGTCCACCATTTCATTATCACATTTATTCAGTTACCCTATAGATAAGGAGTGTGATTGAAGGAAAGGAGATTAGAATTGAGAACATTTTCCATTTAAAGAATCACCAAAACCTAAGTGCAGATTAAATTGAGAATATACGGTCATAAAGGAGATAAAAACAATGTATTTTCCTTAGAAAACATTTCCAACTACTAAATATAGAATGAACAAGGGAAAACAGAACATAAAGCACCAGGGTACTCAACATTGCAATCAAGTAGTAATGGATTTAGTGGGTGAAAATTTAAACAGAAAGATTGTGGGCTGTGTTCTAGATGAGAAAAAAAAAAACATTGTGGAAAAACTGGTGGAATCCAAATAAAATCTATATTTTTGTTACCAGTATTGTACCAATGCTCATTTCTTAGTTTTGATAATTACATTAGGATTTCATGAGATGTTTATGTTGCATGGATCTGAGTGGAAGGTATACAGACCTCTTTTAGAACTGGCTTTGTAAATCTTTTAAAAGTCTAAAACTGTCTCAACATGAAAGTTATTACATAGGTTATCATTCTATACCTTTCAACACTAGGAAGTGAATGCATGTGAGACATCCAGGTCAGTGTCAAGATCACTGCTTCCAATGAAACTTGGCATTTATTCATTCAACAGCCACTCAGCAACCACTATGTCATTTAGTATGTTAATCTCATGGATTTAGCAGCTAACAAGTAAGGCAGATCCTGACAAAGCAATGATAAGGGATGTACATGGTGCTATGGGAAAATACAGAAACAATACTTAACAGGCTTGTGGGAAATCAGAGATTACAGAGCTGAAAATGAGTACCAATTAGTCAAGCCAGGACTGTTTGAGGAGAGAGAGAAGAGGAGCAGGGATATTTTTCAGGTAGAAGAAATAGCAAGGCAGGAGGGAAAGCTAGAAAACACATGGAACTTTTGAAAAATGAAGGAATAGTTAACTTTGTTGGATCATGGGGTTTAACTGGAGAATGGAGAGAGATGAAGGTAGCAGAGATAAGCAGAGACTAGATTGTGTTAAGAAGTTTGTGATTTGACCTAAATATGATGGACAACTAATGAAGAGCTTGAGTCAGCAAGTAATATTAACAGATTAAATTTTGGAAGAAAAAAAAATCTCTGGCTGCCCTATGAGAAATAGATGATATGGGGAGGGGGGAGACAAGGAGACAAATGATGGCTGTTGCAGCAGTTCAAGTAAAGGCTGTCATAGCCTGATACCCTGACAAGGGCTTTCTGGAGAAAGGGGACGGATTTGAGAAGTCTCAGGAAGCATAACTCACAGAGGCTAATGCTTGATGGAATGAGAATGGTGAGCAAGGGGAAGATTTATTGTTTAGAACAATCAAC
The DNA here is from genome assembly GCA_007922755.1 of Pedetes capensis. NCBI lineage: Eukaryota > Metazoa > Chordata > Mammalia > Rodentia > Pedetidae > Pedetes > Pedetes capensis. The sequence continues at coordinate 7,162 of VMDO01037845.1, forward strand.
TTTGCATGTAGGATCCATAAGTTATTTTAGTCCACACATAAATCCATGTTATCCAAGATGGCAATGGCCTATGACTGTTAAATGACTGTCTGGAGATCTATGATGATGTTTATGTGGGTGTGACACACACAGCCTAATATGACCTCTAATGAGTGGCATCCCCTCTCCTTCAGGTTCAGGCAGAATCTGTAATTTGCTTCTAACCAATAGAAAATGACAAGGGTGATGAGATGCTTCTCCTATAATTAGATTACATTATTTAAGACTCTGTCTTAGCTGACTGAGGGAGAGGGACCTCTCTTGCTCTCTTTGAAGATGTCAGCTGCCATGTTGTGAGAGGGCAGCATGACAAGGAATTCTGTGTTTGTCAGGGTCTTAAACTGAGGACTCTTCTTTTTTGTTTTTACCTATGCTTTAAGTTTTCAGCCATTTAACTTGGATATTCCAAATACTGAAATCTTTCGTTGGTTCTGTTTATCAGAACTGGGTTGACTAATAAACTAAGGAACATTTTTGCTGCGTTTGGACAAACCTAAAACTATGATGTATACATGTTATACATAGCATGTTATGAATGGCATTTGCTGTCAAGTGTTGGAGCAGCTCAAAATCTCCCACTGTTTAATCTCTGAGGATCTTGTATAAACCCAAATGGGCTTCTTGCGATCTCCTATGTGCCTTACCACAGGCCCCATGGAACCCATATCCTTTGAGGCTTCATATAAGCCATCACTATAATGCCTCTGTTTTTTGAACCCCTCTCTAATTTCATTCCTAAACTGGCCTTTACATAGCGCGTCCTCAACTTCTCCCTTGCTTACTAAGAAAAGCAATACTCCTAGTTATTATTAGGAAATGAATATGGAATTGTGAAAATAGCACACTTGGGGATGTATAGAGCCAAGGAATCATGCAGGTTTCTTAATATCAACTCCCTAGAATTAGTATCGCTTACAGCCATAGCCCTGTGGCATCCCATGCTGTCAGATTTTGGAAGCTAAGCAGGATCGGGCCTGGTTAGTACCTGGATGGGAGAACGCCTGGGAACACCAGGTGCTGTAGGCTTGGGAGACGGACCCGGCAACCCACTCCCAAAAATCAATCTGCCATTGAAAACCCTATGAACGCAGAGAAGCACTGACAATAGTGTTTCACCTGTTGCACGTAGGGTCGCTATGAGTCGGATACCAACTTGATGGCACCTAACAACAACAACAGTATTAGTATCAAGCTTCTTGCTGACATAGGTGATAAATAGGAGGCTGTAGCCTTTTGCTTTTCCATGGAATTCTGAGAACAGATTCACTAAGCTTTCTACTTCTTGGTCCTCACTTTTAGTGCAGATCATGCAAATTCATCTCCAGAAGATCCTTCTTCCTAATCCTCCAGTTATAGAACCATTTATTCAACAAATGTTTATTTACCACCTATTTTATGCTACTCACTCTGTGAGCCTCCTGGAATATAGTAGTGAACAAAATAGATTTAATAAGTGGAATTTGCTGTCTAAACAGGGAGAGACAAAATAAAAAATCAATGCAGTCCATAGGATGTCAGATGGTAATGGCTATAATAAGGAAAAAAAAAAAGTTGAGAATAGCAACAGTGTTGAAGGTTGCAATTTTAAAGAGAGTGGTCAGAGAATATTTCAAAGAGAAGACTTCATTTAGGGAGAGAGCTGAGGAGAGCAAGGGAGTGATTCACATGGGGAGGTGGATAAAGATTATCCCAGGCAAAGGGCTATTGTATCCCAGGCTAGTGTAGAGCTGCTCTCTCTATCTGCAAGGAGGAAGGCTAATGTAGGTGGAACAGAGTGGAAGAAGGAAAAGAGGTCAGAGAAAGATTCTTCGGAGTGGTGAAACTGTACACCATACAAATCTGTAGTTTTATCAATCACAGTGGAGCTGATGTTTAGCTCAGTTGGTAGTGTATTGCTCTATGCACTCTGAGACCCCAGGTTTGATTTCCAGCACTGCAAAAATTGGATAAAGATCTGGTAACCCACTCCCAAAACAATCCCTCAAAAAATCAGCTTTCCAAAACCCTATGAACATGACATAGTGCCAGGCACGGCACAGTGTGAGGGAGTGTTTCGTGCTGTTGTAAATAGGGTCACTAATGAGTCAGACCTAACAACAACAACATAGATCACAGTAGAGGTTGACTTCTGCTGGAAAAAGATGAAAAGCCATGGGAATATTTCAAGCAGGGAAGTATGATGATATGACTTCCACTTAACAGCACTATTCTATTCTATGCTAACAGTAGAATATGGTGTGTGTTTTCTGGGGAGAGTTTGAAAACAAAAAATAGAAACAGACACCATTTGGGAGGCTATTGCAATAATCCAGGCAGGACAGCACAAATGCAGAGTGTTTCATCATCCCAGAAAATTCTTTTAGACTTTGGGGGAGGAGGGACAATATGGAATTCTTCACTTTTTTTTTTTTTTTTTTTTTTGAATGGTGGGATCTCTCTCTGTATTCTTAGAGGAGAGGGAAATAATGGGGCATTCTTTTCATTGCTTCCAATGGAGAAAAGAAAATTGTGGAGTGGATATTAGATTCCTCTTTTTATCTAAGGGCTATGTTTACCTGGAAAAGCCCTTTGAAGGAAGAGCAAATGCACTCATACAATTGTGCACCATTATGACTCATGCTGTGGTATTCTCCAGAGCATCATATGGTTGTGAAAACTGGACATTGAACAAGGGAGACAGGAGAAGAATTGACGCTTTTGAATTATGGTAACTGGGGATGAATATTGAATATACAATGGACTGTCAAAAAACCCAACAGATCTGTCCTAGAACCAGAGTGCTCTTTGGAAGCAAAGATGGCTAAACTACTCTTATGTATTTTGGACATGTAGTCAGGAGGGACCAATCCCAGAAGAAGGACATCATGTTTGAGAGAGTGGCAGATCCACGAAACAAAAAGGAAAACCCTCCACTAGATGGATTGATACAGTGTCTGCAACAATGGGCTTAAACATAAATAAGATCATGTACCTGGCACAGAATTGAGGAGTGTTTCATTCTGCTGTACATAGGGTTGCTATGACTCAATGACACCTAAAAACAACAATATACAATTTTAACATGCTTTTGGTATAAGCCCACATTGTGTCAGCCATTCTGTACTAAAGCCATTTAAGTGATTTTTTTCATTTTTATCTTTACACTAATTATGTAAAATACATATTCAATTCTAGGTAGAGCTGAAGTTCAGAGAAGATAAGGACATGCCCTGGGTAGGACTTCATGTCTAAGCAAGGACTGATCCCAAAGACCATTCTTATTCATCAGTGTCCTTTATACTGCCTCTTCTCTGGGCATATTTTCATGCCTGATGATCAAAGGAGAATGCTAATAGACTAGAAAGCTTTGTGTGTTTGTGTAACTTTACAAACATACCTGTAGAGACACTGTGACCTTCTCTAAGTAACAGTGGTCACCCAAACTTGGATGTCTGGGCAGAGTGTGCTCTCTTATCCTTTGTCAAAAACCTATTCTATTAGAACATGAAAGATAAATATCACTTTACCAAGGAGGCATAAAGCTAGCTGTGTAAAAAAAAGAAAACCTTGGTGGAAATACATGAACACTGGGTTGGGTAGAGGTAGGAAGCAAAAATTCTAGTCTTCACTTCACCACTAATTAGCCTTGTAAACTTGGGAAAGTAAGTAATTCATCTCTCTAGGTATTTGTTGCTCATATTTGATGTAGGAATATTGCCTGTCTATGACCTTGTTCTACTTCTGGAGGGCTATAACCCTGTCTGGTGTTCTGTGTTCTTATTTATGCTAGTGGGAAGAAATTCTGTAGGTCTTTGTTTCTTTGGTATTTGTTTATTTCCCGATCATGCAGAACCGAACAATAGGTTGTTGTTGTTGTTGTTGTTGTTGTTGTTGTTGCTGTTGTTAGGTGCCCTCAAGTTGTGTCCAACTCATAGCAACCCTTACAGGGTTTTCAATGGCTGATTGTTTCGGGATTGCCTCGGGAGTGGATTGCCATGTCCTTCTCCCATTTTTTCTGTGCTGGGAATTGAACTTGGGACCTCACAGACTGCAGAGCAGCTCTCTACCAATTGAGCTAAATCCCAGCCCCTGAACAATAGGTAGTCTTATAAAATTATAATAAAGATCCATTTCAAAGTAATTCACCTAGTGCAACTCCATGGAAAGTATCAATAAAGGAAAGTAAATTTTGCTGTTAAAAGTAGCCAAATCGTTAAGAAAAAGCATTAAATAGTATGACCTTAATTTACATTTGTACCTGACACTGTCAAACGTCAGTTAACAGTGTCACGGCTGGTCACTTAAGTGGGAGCAAATAGGCAATAACATTAAGTCTTTGGACCTAAACTCACCAGCTTCCAGTGCAGGTGTGTACTGATGTAGTCAGCATTTGGTTGTAATAGGTACTGTGTTTATACTAGGGCACATTGTAAGCTCTGCTCTCCAACAAGAATTGTGTCTTTTCCTTACTATCCATTATTATGCCTTAAAATCTTACTTGTTGATCTGAGAGCTGATTCCACTACCCCTGGAAGGTCAAGTTTTATAGTCTATTTTCTCCTCTCCTCTTCTTAAAACTGATCATGTTCATAATTCCCTGTTTAGCCTGGGGTAATGGAAAAATTATCCAAGGTTGTGACTTGAACAGTGAGAGATGATCCAGACAGTCTAATTGTTTCTGTGGGGATCTTAATTAAAACCAAATTGTTCCCTGTGTTAATGTTTTTCTAATGGGAAGAAAAAGAGGAAAACAAATCAAGCACCCAAGCCCTCCTCCGTTTTCTGCTCAATGGTGAAGTTAACAAGAAGATTTTCCTGGGTATTATTCATTGACTGGGATCATTTTGGCTGTCCCCAGGGCCACCAACTCTTCCCAGCTGCTCCATTAATCTCTGGGAAATCCCCAGAGCTGCAACTGTCACTGTGTAATTAAATGCTTTGTTATTTTCTGCATGGTCTTGTACTTTGGCAGCTTATTTTCATTAGTAGCAGGGCCTGTTCTTTGTCATTTATCCCATGTGGCTGTGAAGAGGTAGCCTCTGAATGTTTCCTCTTTTTCATTTCTTTGTATTCTCAAGCAGTCTTTTCCTCCTTCTCCTTGTCTTCTTTTCTTCCTTCTGTCTTCTCCTCCTTCCTTTTTATCCTCATCTTCCTCCTTAACTGTTTGACTTAAAGCCAGATTCTCTAAAGAATGTATCCTATTTATGTAAAGTACTTTTAAAGTTTCTGTCTATTCTCTTCTGAGTAGGGAAGAAGATTTAAAACATTAGAATTAAATATACATTTCTTTTTTTCTTTTTTCTCCCCTACTAAGATTATTCTTCAGCTGGAGCATATGGCCCAGCAAACATCCATACAGTATGAATTGCTATAAATTCTCAATAGGAAAACCAAACATTTCCCTTCCAGATGTTGTCACCATGCTAGAAACTTCTTAATCATGGTAACAAAGGGCGTAAAGTGATAATATAGAAAGACAGTTTAAGATCATTATTTCTACTCTCAGTGAAACTGCATCATCTCGACCCTAAATCAAATGTCTTCACCTGTAGGAAATAGTGGGCTCTGCTAGATCTAGGGGAGAAAATTACTCTAGAAGCAGATGACCATTCTGCTCTGAGTAGAACTGCAAGCTCCCTATGGAGCTTTCCCCCACTTTTTGCGACCCTTGTCCATTGATTCTCAGCCTTTGAGTGCATGTCATGATTATGTGGGAACCATGCCTAAGACTGATGTGGAGGAGGATTGTTATGGGGAGAAACCATTAATTTAGTAACACCAAAGGAGAAATCAATGAGAAAAGGGTAGACGTTCCTACTACTCAATTATCTCATTTTCTTAAAAGCGAGGGCATGTGGTTGAGCAGACTATCCTCTCTGGCTCTAGGGTCAGACCTAGATAAAATTTGGCACTGCTGCCTACACACCTAAAACAAGACTTTTAAACTGTCTGGGCCTTGGTTCTTTCTTTTGTAAATGGGAATAACTACACTTATCCCAGTGTTTGTCATGAAATTTAAAAAAGAAAACACCTATGAACTGTGTACTTGAGAGGTGTATCCTAAGAACCCCACAAATAGTGGTTGTTGTTGAAATGTTCTGTGGGGTGATTATGGCAGGTGCTTAGAAACTGCTTTTGCTAAAAGAGTTAACTCCTCACTTGGACCCACAAGTGCCCTGGCTCCCAGATTATGATGACTGTCACATTCCACATCTGTGGTCCACATTCCCTCTGTGCCCACACATTCACAGGAGCTAGTCCAGTGTTCACATTCTCTTTTGCATCTCCATAGTTTTGGACAGGTTTTTCATTCTAACCATGAGAAACTCTCCCTTTAACTAATTAGTTGGCAAAATAATATTCACCCCTCATGGCTTAACTTAGAATCACTCTTCAAGTCAGTTAACCAGTGATCTTCTAGTAACTTCTCTCCTGCACTTGTATCTACGTTGAAAATGAAAAAAAAGCATGCTAACCATTTAAAGTACACTTACCACCACTAGACTCTAATTATTAAAGGTAAGAACTAAATACATTTAATACATTTGCTTTATATTTCAGCGCCTAGTACAATACTTGAAACCAAGTAGATAGTAAATAAATATTTTTCTGGTGGGTGAACTAATGAGTCTTTTGTTGCTCTCACACACAATATCTAAATTGGAGTTACTATGAGGGATCAGAAAGGAAAGGAAGACACTGAGAACTAGTCCTGCAAAGACAGAGATTACATGATAATCAGAGAAAAGAAGCTGGGGAGGTTAAAAAAAAAAAAGATGGTCAAATGCCATTAGACTTTCAAGGAAACATCTTTT
>VMDO01037846.1:0-13992 GCA_007922755.1 Pedetes capensis
AACACTATTGTCAGTGCTTCTCTGCTGTTCATAGGGTTTTCAATGGCAGATTGATTTTTGGGAGGGGGTTGCCAGGTCCTTCTCCCAAGCCTACAGCTTCTGGTGTTCCCAGGCGGTCTCCCATCCAGGTACTAACCAGGCCCGACCCTGCTTAGCTTCTGAGATCTGATGGGATCAGATGCCACAGGGCTACAGCTGTGGGCGAAAGTCCTAGGTAATACATATAAAAATAAAATAAAATAAGAGGTATACATGTTGAGAAAGAAGATATAAAACCATCTTGGTAATATGATGGCATAATTGTCCATGTAAAAATCCCAAAGAATCAACAACAAATTTCCTGTAACTATCAGCAACTATCGATAGCAACACCGCATAACAGAAGATTGATCCACAAAAGTCAATTACCATCTTTCTTTTTTGTTTTGTTTTGTCTTGTCTTATTTTTAGGCAGGTCTCTCCATGTAGCTCAAGTTGGCCTCAAACACATGATCCTCCTTTATGAGCCTCCAGAGCGCTTACCTTACAGGTGTGCATCACTACATCTAGCCAATCATTTTTTATATACCAGAAATGAACAACTGGAGAGCTTTATTTTAAAACCACAATACCACTTATATTAGCACTAAAAAAGTACATACCTAAATATATGTACAAGGTCTATATGAGGAAAACTATAAAACACTGAAGAAAGAAATAAAAGAAGATTTAAATAGGTGGAGATATATTTTATGTACATGGATAAGAAGATTGAGTAATGTCAAGATGTAAATTAATCCCAACTTGGTTTATAGATCCAACACAATGGTTTATGGAAATTGAAAAACTAATGCTAAAGTTTACATGGAAAGCAAAAGACTCCAAATAATCAATAAAATATTGAAGAAACAGAACAAAAGTCAGAAGACTGACACTACCAGAGTCCAAGACATGCTATAAATCAAGACAATGTGCTATTGATAACAGAATTAGACACACTGATCCATAAAACAAAACCAATAGCCCAGAAATGGACCCATGTAAATATAGTTGATTAGTCTTTGATAAAGGAGCTAAGGCAAGAAAATGGTTAAAAGCTAGTATTTTCAATAAATGATACTGAAAACTAGTTATCTCAAATGTTAAAAAAAGAAGGAAGGGAAAAAAAGAGGAAAGAGCCAAACCACACAGTGCATGCTTGTAATTGGGAAGGTGAGGCCGGAGGATCATGAGTTCAAGGCCAGAGGCGGTCTGCACAGCATAGTAAGACCCTGTCTCAAAATTTGAAAATAATTTTTTTTATTTCTTTACACATTTTATTTCCCCACAAATGATGAGTCTCCTAATTGTGGAAGAGTGTCATTTTTTTCATATCCAGTGCCTAGAACTTAACAATCAATGCTTGGTGAATTGAATTGGGTTCATCATGCAACCTATCATTGTCCTTTTGGTTCTTGAGTCTGCCATTCAGTATAGTTATTGTGCCTCCCACTTATGAGTAACCAGGATTCTCATCCTAATGCTTGATGTCAGAATAGATTAGCTTATTGAAAAGGTGAATCATTAAAAGAATAGTATTAAAATCAACTTCATTATTTTTTCAGTGCTGGTGATCAAACCTAGGGCCTCATGCATGCTAGACAAACACTCCATCACTGAGATAATTCCCAGCCCCTCAAATTCACTGATTTAAAAGGTCATTTTATTCTTTCATTATTCTTTTTTTTCTCCTTTTATTGGTAAATGTTGGTGGGGTACACAGTAATACAGCATTGGCTTTTTCCATTATGCAACTATTCCATCACTTCTGGTTTCACTTTTATCAATTAACAAGGTTTATGGAACATTTTGGCTAATATGTAGCAAAACTCATATGCATATTTGGGTTCTGATCCCCTATTTTTCCCATTTTCTCATGATGTTGTATCATGTACATTGAGATCATTCTCTCCCCTTTTATCCCCCTACATTGATGCTCCTCCCCATCTCATCTTCTATAATCTTAGCTGCCCTTTGCTAGTGCCTTCCCTCCTTGTTTCTACTCTTTATATTTTCCCTTCTTTGCTATGTTTAACTGTGCATTTTTATATATCAATTTATGTATAGGGTTTTTCCTTCCTTTAAGTAAGATTCAGCTCCCATGTATGAGTGAGAACATATGGTATTTCTCTTTTTGAGCTTGTGTTCATTTGCTTAAGATGATATTCTCCAATTCCATCCATTTTGCTGCAAATGACATTATTTCATTTTTTATCTCTGAGTAATATTCCATTGTATATATATACTATAAGTGTTTTATCCATTTTTCTGTTGATGGGCACCTTGGTTGATTCCATACCCTTGCTATTGTGAAAAGTGCTGCATTAAAGATGGAGATGCAGGTGTCTCTGTGGTATGATTGCTTGTATCCCTTTGAGTATATTCCCAGTAATGGTATTGCTGGGTCACATGGCAGTTCTGTTTTTAGTTTTCTGAGGTATCTCCATATTGATTTCCAAAGTGGTTGAACCAATTTACAGTCCTACCAACAGTGTAAGATGTTTCCTTTATTCTCAACATCATCACCAGCATGTATTATCATTTGTTTTGTTGATTTTGGCCATTCTTACTGGAGTTAGGTGGAATCTCAGAGTTGTCTTGATTTGCATTTGCCTAATGGCTAGGGATGTTGAGCATTTTTTCATGTGTTTCTTTTCTTTTTTTGGGGGGGTACTGGGGTTGAACCCAGGGCCTCGCACTTGCATGCTCTGCAAGTGCTGGACCACTGAGCTGCAGCCCCAGCCCTTTTTTTTTTTTTTTTTTTTTTTTTTTTTTTTTTTTTTTTTTTTTTTTTTTTTTTTTTTTTTTTTTTTTTTTTTTTTTTTTTTTACTTTTCTGAGACAGGGTCTCGCTAAGTTATGCAGACTGCCTCTGGTCTTGAACTTGCGATACTCCTGCCTCTGCCTTCCAAGCCACTGGGATTACAGGCCTGTGCCACTGATCCCGGCTGTTTTTTTTCATGTGTTTCTTAGACTTATGAACTTTAAAAAATATTTTTTAAAAGAGGGATTAGGGGTGCAGCTCAATAGTGGTGCACTTGCCTACTATGCATGAGACCCTGAATTCAATCTCCCAATACCAAAAGAAAAAGAAAAAAAGAAAAAAGAAAACAGGATCTAAGCACAGATCTTACACATTTCATCAAAAGTAACTTAAAATGGATCATAGACCTAAATGCAAAATATAAAACTGTAAATTTCTAGGTTATAACAATAAGAGTAAAACTAGGTAAACTTGGATTTGACAATGGATTTTCTGATATAACACCAAAAGATTGATTCATGGAAAAAAAATAAGTGGAACTTTGTTAAAATTTGAAACATCTGCTCTTAAGAGAAATAGAAAGAAAAATCACAAACTAGGAGAAAATATTTATAAAACAAACAATAAAGGACTGATGTTCAAAATATACAAAGAACTCAAACTCAGCAATAAGAAAACATCCCAATTTTAAAAATTAGAAGGTCTGAATAGTTTACCAACAAGGTATACAAATGACAAATAATTATACAAAAATTGTCAATATTATATGTCATTAGAGAATTTCGAATTAAACACACGTATTAAAATGACTAAAATGTAGAATATTAACATTAGCTGCTGAGAAGGATATGGAGCAACCAAAATTCTCATTCATTGCTAGTGGGAATATAAAAAGATACAGCCACTTTGGAAAACAGCTTGGCAGTTTCTTACAAAACTAAATATATTCTTACTACATAACCAACAATCATGCTCCTGAGTGTTTAACCAGATGAATTGAAAATTTATGGCTACTCAGAAACCTGCACATGAATGTTTATAACAGCTTATTCATAATTGCCAAAACTTGGAAGCAACCAAGATGTCCTTAAATAAGTGAAGGGAAAGGACAGACTTTTGAATAAATTATGCTGGGAAAATAGAGTATTCACATGCAGAATGAAACTAGACCCCAATCTCTCATCAGTTACAAAAATCAACTCAAAATGGATCAAAGGCTTAGAGACCTGAAACTATGAATGTACTAGAAGAAAATATAGAGGAAACATTTTAAGACATTGGAACAAGCAAGAATTTTTTTGGATGAGACCCCAAAAGCAGAGGAAACAAAAGTAAAAATAGACAAATGGGATTACATCAAACTAAAGAGCTTCTGCACAGTAAAGGAAACAATCATCAGAATGAAAATACAACTTAAGAAATGGAAGAAAATATTTGCAAACTACACATCCAACAGTTAATATACAGAATAATTACAGAACTCAAAAAACTCAATAACAAGACAACACAATTAAAAGATAGGCAATGGGTCTAGATATTTCTCAAAATAGATGTACAAATGGCTAACAAGTATGTTAAAAAATGCTCAATATCACTAACCATCAGGGAAACTGTGTTAGTCAGGCTTTTCATCACTGTGACAAATACCCAAGAGAAGCTATTTAAAGGAAGAAAGGTGTATTTTGGCTCATGGGTTCAGAGGGTTCGGTCCATAGTTGGCTGGCTCCATTGTCTGTCTGCTTGTGGTGAGGCAATGCACCATTGTAGAAGGGCAGAGTGGAGCAAAGCTGCTCACATCATGGCAGTCAGGAAGCAGAGATAGAAACACCTGGGACAAAAATTTGCCTTTCAGGCCGGGTGTGGTGACACACGCCTGCAGCCTGTAATCCCAGCGGCTTGGGAGGGGAGGTAGGAGGATCACAAGTTTGAGACCAGAGGAAGTCTGCATAACTTAGGGAGACACTGTCTCAAAAAGTTAAAAAAAAAAAAAAAAGGGCTGGGGGGGGCAGCTCAGTGGTCCAGCATTTGCAAAGGATGCAAACGCGAGGCCCTGGGTTCAACCCCTAGTACTGTAAAAAAAAAAAAAAAAAAAGCCTTTCAAAGACAAGTCCCCAGTGACCCATCTCCTCCAACTAGGCTCTACTTTCTATGTTTCCACCTCCTCCCAATAATACCATTAAATTATGACTTTATCAACAGATTGATCCATTAATATAGTCAGAACCTTCATGATCCAATCACTTCCCAAAATCTCCCATCAGCTGGCAACCAAGACTTTGACACATAAATCTTTCAGGGGACATTTCAGATTCCAACCATAATAGAATTGCAAGTCAGAACCACAGTGAAGTATCACTTCACTCCAGTAAGAATGGCTCTTACCAAAAAGACAAAAGATAACAAGTGCTGGAGAGGATGTGAAGAAAAGGGAACCTAAGTACACTGTTGATGTGAATGTAAACTAGTGCAACCATTATAGGAAACAGTCTGAAAGTTCCTCAAAAAATGAAAAATAGAATTACTATAGGATTCAGTACCCCTGTCCTGGGTATGTATTCAAAGGAAATGAAATCAATATGTCAAAGAAACATCTGTACTTCTTTGTTAATTGCAAGACTATTCACAATAGCCAAGAAATGGAAACAACTTAAGTGTCAGCCAGCTGATGAATGGATAAAGATAGTGTGGTACATGTATGTAATAGAATACTATTCATCTATAAAAGTGAATGAAATTCCAGCATTTGCAACAATATGGCTGGAATTAGAGATTATTATATCACAAAAAATGCTTATTGCATGTTTTTACTTATATAGAGAATATTTTTTAAAAGCTGATCTCATAGAAGTTGAGAGTAAAATGGTGGTTAGCAGAGGTGGAGATAGCATGGGGGAGGGAAAGATAGGGAAACATTGATCAATGGGTACTAGGTTCCAGTTAGATATGAACAAGAAGTTGTGGTGTGCTATTGCACAGTGGGGTCACTATAGATAACAGTTATGTACTGCATACTTCAAAGAGCTAAACCAGAGGACTTTGAATGTTTTCACCCTGAAGAAATGATAAATGTTTGAAGAGACAGGTATTTTTAACCTGATTTGAACAATATATAATATAGACATGTATCAAAATGTCATGTGATATGTTCTATATAATTCCAACTATGCAGGTTGGAAATGGCAAAATTATAGCAACAGCAAAAAGATCAGTGACAGATGGGTGGTTACCAGGCATCTGAGGGAAGAGAGGGAATGATGAATTAGAGAAGGGGATATTTTAAGGGCAGTGAAACTATTCTGCATGATATTCTAAGAGTGGATTTGTCAAAATCCATAGACCATACAACATATCAAAGGATGAACACTAAGGTAAACTGTGGACTTAAGTTAATAGTAATAATATAGCAATCTTGGATCATAATTATAACAAATGTATTACAAATACTGGATGATGAAGTTAAGGAGGTACATTGGAGCCCTATACTTTCTGCTCATTTTATAAACCTAAAAGTGCTCTAAAAGCAAATTAATTGAAAAATATTTTCCCACTTAACCTATATACTGCAAAATGTTTACAAAATTTCACTAATTTATGTGACATATGGTTTTACAAAATCTGTGTAAAACTTCCTGACCTAAGACTTATCAATAGCTTCTTGGATATGATGTCAAAAGCATAGGCAACAGAAGAAAAAGTAGGTAGATTGGAGTTCATCAAAATTTTAAATTTATTGCAACAAAGAACATGATCAAGAAGAAGAAAATACAACTTAGGGGATTGGAGAAAATATTTGCAAACTATATGCAAGTCCAGTATTCAGAATACACAATGAATTTTTATACCTTAACAACAACAACAACAACAACAACAACAACAACAAGGACAAACAAAAACAAAGCACCAGGCATTATGGCCCATGCCTACAATCCCAGCAGCTTGGGAGTTATAGGCAAGAGGATTGCAAGTTCAAGGCCAGAGGCAGCCTGTGTAATTTAATGAGACCCTATCTCAAGAAAGAACATTTTTAAAAACGGGCTAAGAACACAAAGTATGTGCAAGGCTTTGCGTTCAACCTCCAAGTACTACATAGAAAGAAGAAAGAAAGAAAGAAAGAAAGAAAGAAAGAAAGAAAGAAAGAAAGAAAGAGAGAGAGAGAGAAAGAAAGAAGAAAGAGAGAGAGAGAGAGAGAGGAAGGAGGGAAGGAAGAAAGAGAAAAGAAAAGAAAAAAGAAAAGAGGGAGAGAGATAAAGGATTTGAATACACATTTACACATTTCTTCAAAGACACGTACAAATGGCTAACAAATACAGAAAAAGGCAATCAACATCATTTCTTATTGTTAGGTGCCGTCAAGTCAAGTCCAACTCATAGCAACCCTATGTACAACAGAACAAAACACTCTCCAACACTATGCCAGGCACATTATCTTTTTTTATGTTTAAGCTCCTTGTTGCAGGCACTGTGTCAATTTATCTAGTTGAAGGTCTTCTTTTATTCATTGATCTGCCACTCTCCCCAACATGCTGTCTATCTCCACGGATTGGTCCCTCCTGAGTACATGTCCAAAATATGTAATACATAGTAGAGCCATCCTTGCTTCCAAGGAGCTTTCCGTTTGCACTTCTAGGATAGATCTATTGGTTCTTTTGGCAGTCCATGGTATATTCAATGTTCATATCCAGCACCATAATTTAAAAGCATCAACTCTTCTCCTGTCTCTTTTATTCAATACCCGGCTTTCACAAACATAAAATATACCTGAAAATACCATGGCATGAGTCAGGCACAATTTCATCTTCATTGTGACATCTTTATTTTCAGCATTCTACACAGGTCTTTTGCAACAGCTTTTTCCAATGCAATACATCGTGATTTCTTGATGGCTGCTTTTTGATATTGAGGTTTTCCATCATCTTTTTCCACAAATATAGTCAGTTTTGTTCCTGTATATTCCATCCGGTGAATTCAATGTGTATAGTTGCATTTATATTGTTTTAAAAATGTATATGCAATAAAAAGGTCATTGTTCTGACCAAATTCTATCATGCAGTCTCCGGCATCATTTCTGTTATCAGGGCCACATTTTCCAACTACTGAACTTTCTTCTTTGTTTCCAACTTTTGCATTCCTGTCACCAGTAATTGTCCATGCATACTGATTGCATGTTTGATCAATTTCAGACAGCAGAAGTTGATAAAAATCTTCTACTTCTTCATTTGTGGCCTTAGTGTTGAGCATGTAAATTTGTGTAATAGTCATATTAACTGGCCTTCCTTGTAAGGATATGGTCATTATTCTATCACTGACAGCATTGTACTTCAGGGCAGATCTTGAGATGTCTTTTTTGATGATTAATGCAACCCTGTTTCTTTTTAAGCTGTCATTCCTGGCATAGTAGACTATATGATTATCTGATTCAAAATGGCCCACGTCAGTCCATTTTAGCTCACTGATGCCTAGAATGTCCATGTTTATGCGCTCCATTTCCCTTTTGATGATTTCTAATTTTCCTAGATTCATACTACATACATTCCACATTCCAATTATTAATGGATATTTACAGTTGTTCCTTCTCATTTTGAGTCATGCCACGTCATCAGATGGAGCTTTACATCCCTGGGGCTTTATTCCATGCTAGTCATTAAGGTAGACTCTACTTTGAGGAGTCAACTCTTCCCCAGTCATCTCTTGAGTGCCTTCAATCCTCAGGGACTCATTTTCTGGCACTATGTCTGACAGTGTTTCTCTGCTATTCATAAGGTTTTCAATGGCTAATTTTTTCAGGATTGGGTTAGCCATATACTTCTCCCTAGTATGTCTTAGCCTGGAAACCTGTCCACCATGGTTGCCCCTGCTGGTATCTATAATACTGGTGGAATAGCTTTCAGCATTGCAGCAACACAAAAGCCCCCACGGGACTTCAAACTGACAGGCAAGTGAAGGTCAACATTATTAGTCATTAGGAAAATGCCAATCAAATCACAATGAAATAACAAGTCCTACCCCAAGGATAGCTATAGTATTTTATAAAGATGTAAAATAAGTGTTGGTGAGAAGATGGAAAAATTGGAACCCTCCCACATTGCTGGTGGAAAGGAAAAATGGAGCTACTTCTGTGGAAAATAATTTTGAGATTCCTCAAAAAGGTAAGCAAAAAATTGCCATATGAACCAATTTTACTTTTAGGTATAAACTCCGAAGAATTGAAAACAGATATACAAACATATGTTCATGAATATTCATAGAAGCATTGTTCACAATAGCCAAATTGTAGAAATGACCCAAATGTAAACTAATACATAAATGGATAAACAAAATATGGCATATCTATACAATGGAACATAATTTGACAATAGAAAGGAATAAAGTACTGATACATATTATAACATGAATGACCCTTGAAAACACTATACAAGTAAAAGAAACCAATCATAAAAGAAACCAATCATAATGGTCCCATTAATATAAAATGTGCAGAATAAGAAAATCTATAGAGACATAAAGTAGATCTATGGTTGTTTAGTATTAAGGGACAAGGGGAGATGCGAAAGTGATACCTAAAACAGAAAAAGGTTTTCTTTGTGGTTATAAAAATGTTTTAAGCTTGAAAGTGGTGATCAGTGCACATAGCTGTGGATATACATAAGACCACTGAATTACACACTTTAAATGGGTTAATAGCATGATATGCAACTTACATGTAAATAAAGCTATTTTTTAAAAAAGAGTAGTAGACTTGGCTAAATTATTTTACAGAAAGTGGAAAGGCACCAGTTCCTTAAATACAGTAATATTAGATCCTTCTACAGACAGTACAATGGAAAATCTCATGATTTTTTTTTCATTTTTTTAAGAAAAATTTGCTATATTTACTCCATTGCAAAACATATAGGAAAAAATGTTTGCCTTTCCAATTTCCATGGCTAGATCTTACATACCTTGGAGAGTTTGATAATGTGAATGTTACAAACTTTTCCCCTGGAATATTGAGGAGACACCACAGTTATAGGGGCATCCCACACTTAGAAACTCAGATATTTATGTATAAGAAAGAAGCAAGGAACAAATAAAGGTACTATATTTCTACCACTGCACCCCATTTCCCCTTTGCTCACTTGTGTAACTAGCACACTGATGATAAGACATAATTTCACTGGCAGTGACTAAGTTCACAAGTCCAGCTCCTGCATTGTCTAGGGGCAATCGGAAACACACACTGTAATATGTAATTATAATGGAAATATGTGACAACCCCAAACCTTTGCTCTTTCTCCTTCAAAAATTAATATAATAAAACCTTCTATTTTAAAATGTAATATGTAACCAATAGATGTGCCTATGTGCAGACTACCTAATTTTATTCAATCTTTTTTGTTCTTATTGTAGTTTAATATACTTATTGTCAAGTTCCCAGATCTTAAATGTACAGATCAAGAAACCTCAACAAATTTGTGTATCTATGCACGCCACCATGTTGCTTTTGCCATGTCCTGCACGGTGGAGTTGAGGGGCTGATGAGAAAGAAAGCGGGTTATTAACCTCATGCTGCAGTTTTATACACTGTGTTCTCACCTAAAAAGAACTTTCCAAACACTCTAAGATATGTGTTTAACGAGAACTTAGTGTCTGTCCACAGCTTATCAAAATACTTTAAATAGAGAGACAAAGCCTTCTTCTCAGTGTTCCCATGCCATCCAAGGACACACAGCACAGGTGTCTCCTAAAGCGTAATAAACAGACAGGGAAGTCAGCACAGAGTTCACTGCAGGTATTGGCTTTATCATGAGACCAAGAAGCCTTGGGAACAACTTTTCATTCTCTTGGACCACAGCTATCTGGGTCTCCGTCAAGTACTTCAAGTTACACACAAAAAGCCTCACCAGCAGGCCCCAGCTGGCCTTCCATATTTCCTCCTTTTTTAATGTTAAGCCATTGATACAAATCAGCTATGACTGCCATAGCCCATCTTTTAGTAGCTATACATCTTTGTTTCTCTTTAAAAAGGAAATAAAATATTCTGAAAAGAACAAGCACAAGAATAAGCACAGCTGAGCTACTTACAATGCTGTGCATTAAGTTCTGCGTTAGTGCTTTAGGATCTAATCCCTCTAATTGTTTTACAATATAGTCAGCCAATGATTTAATTCCCTTTTCAGGACTCAGTAGGCGCAAATATGTCAAAAACCTTTTTCTAACTGAGACACATCCAATGAAATATTAGTTTGTATACCCTTAAGATGATATTGAATTTGTGCCCAGTTGTATGTTTCATTATACCTGTGAGGAGTAATACATATTTGTGTAGAATTCCAAATACATTTTAATAACAAATGTTTTTGTATTTGCATAACCCTTCCCCCAGCCATTGAACAGCTCCTTGTACCAAAGCTATTTGATTTTGTAAGTCCTCAATAACATGCATTTGATGTGTCCATAAGTCATGAGCGCCCTTATGCCATTCTTCGATGAAATGCTGTGTTTGAATCAATTTATCAAGTGCCATTCCAGCAACAGCAGCAGATGTAGCCATAGCAATCAGTCCCAAAATAGTTAGTACTAAACCTGCAACGAAACATCGAACTCAGTCATCTTTTGCAGGATTCTTATCAAAAATCCTTCAGTAGGTGATGCTTGCCAAAGGCCATTGAAGATTAACTGGCAACCAAATATGAGTTTGGGACCTTAAAATCAATAGACTATCAAAATCTGGGTTAAACAGGGTATGATTCATGCAAGTGCATAATTTACAGCTATAACAATATACAGTGCAGAGTTCCCAATCAAAAGAAATATCTCCTATAGCAAACACATAAGGATTAGGTAAACACCCACGCAGGTAGTGCTGACTCATTAACCAAAAATCATATTTGGAATCAGATTTACTGGTTCCTGAGTAAGTTCTATGCCATGTCTGTGATGGTGCAGTAGGTGCCATAGTTCTCCACAAATTTTCTTGAATAGGACCCATGGTGTTATTGGACAACTCAATTTGAGGTCGTGGGGTCGAGAACCCAGCATCCCTCCAGTGCATCAATCAAGATTTTTTACATTTTTTAGAAAAAGTGGAATCAGTAAAAGTGTAGTTTATAAAATCAGGATTACAAAACTCTATCCCTTGATCTTCAGAACAATTACTAGCAAACATACCTCTAACACTCCAATCCAGCTGTAGATGAGTGACAAAGCTGCCAATCCCACATATCGTTTTTTGTATTCTCTGTAAAATTTAAATACGGTTGACAAACATCCTCAGAACAATTCCTAATTTTTGATAAGAAAACACAGCACACACAGGTATTTCAGGGGGATTAGGGCTCTCAGTGAAGTTGAGTGACATTTCCACAGAGGGGACAAGGAGCTGTGAGAGGCGAGTCCGTTCCCCCATCACCAGATGCCAGAATATCAGCCATGTCTGTTCCTATCTTTTAAAACATAAAGATTCATTGTTATTGAAACAAATTGGTAAAGTATCAAATCCTAATTGAGAAGAATAATTCATTCCTTCCTCAGTCAGGAATGAAGGCCAACCTTGACCCCACAGAGCTGGAAACAAAGTATCATTAAAGGTAACAGGAGGCGTAACATTGATCCAGTCCAGCAACTCAAAGGAGGGTGTGGGACATATGCCCAATATTGAAAAGGTAAGGCACTTACCTCTGTGACACATGCAAGAAATGCCAAAAAAGCCAGAAAATAATTTTCAGGAGTTAGAGACCCGTGAGCCATGTGAAGCACAGTGGTAGCCTTACCAGAGAAGGCCTTTATTTGACCCCAACTAATGGAAGACACTTGAGCCCTGCCCCGCCTGTCATCGAAGACCATGTTGTCCATGGCTACCCAGACTCAATGCAGCCATTGCCTGAACAGATATATCAACTCTCACCACATCAGCAGCACCCATCCTTCGTGGGTGGGACGACGGGAGCCTGGTGGGTGGCTGAGCCATTCACATCGGTCCCACCGGGCATCCTTGTTGATTTTCCATAGGAGAAATTTTCCATTCTTGGCCGCACAAGCTGGAAGGGGATCCAGGTGGTTTGGCCATCTTCTGTAACAATACAAACATACCCTTGTCCCTTTGTGACTAACTTACCTGGTTTCCAACTCCCCTGAAGCATATCCTTATAAAAGATGGGAATATGTATCAGAGGCACCTTACCCTGATCCTGATGGTACTGTTCAGCTGCAGATGTGACCTGTCCCTGAAATATGCTCTTATGATTTAAAACATGCAATGCTAACTGCAAAAGTATCTGTAGTTGTGTCACATGATAAAATTCTTGTACAAGTAAAGGATAAATTTCCCCCTTTTTAAATTTTTGCATCTGAAGTTTTAAAGTATGATGCAATCATTCAATTATAGCCTGTGCTTGGGGATTATATGATATGCGAGCTACATGTTTTATATTCCATTTAGAGAGAAAAGCCTGAAAACGAGGGCTCACATAAGCAGGAGCATTGTCAGTTTTAACAGTATGAGGTACTCCCATAATTGCAAAGCATTGTATTAGGTGTCGAATCACATCAACAGCTCATTCTCCCAACAAAGCAGAAGCCCAGAAAAAAGAGCTAAAAGTATCTACACATACATGGACATAAGCAAATTTGCCAAATTCAGGAACATGAGTAACATCCATTTGCCATAGTTGATTAGGCTGCAAGCCTCGTGGATTAGCACCATTTTAATTCCTTTTAAATGCAAAGGCCTGCAGACAGAACATTGCTGAATAATTTGCGGGCTTGAGCCAAAGAAATTTTAAACCAAACATGCAGTCCTTCAGCACTGGTGTGTAATAATGCATGTTCTTGCATAGCTGTCATCCCTGATACTAGAAGATCAGCCTGAGTATTACCAAAAGTTAAAGAACCAGGGGGATTACTATGTGCTCGAATATGTGTGATATACATAGGATTATTTCTTTGTCATATCAAAGTCTGAACTTGATTAAATAAAGTTTTTAAAGGTTCTTTCATATTAGAGATTAAACTTGTTGTTGTTGTTGTTAGGTGCTGTCGAGTCGGTATCCGACTCATAGCGACCCTCTGTACAACAAGGGAAACACTATTGTCAGTGCTTCTCTGCTGTTCATAGGGTTTTCAATGGCAGATTGATTTTTGGGAGGGGGTTGCCAGGTCCTTCTCCCAAGCCTACAGCTTCTGGTGTTCCCAGGCGGTCTCCCATCCAGGTACTAACCAGGCCTGACCCTGCTT
>VMDO01037847.1:0-13991 GCA_007922755.1 Pedetes capensis
ATATGTGTTGGTAGAGTTGCAGATAAAGAAGACCAGACTTGGCTTTTCTGTCCTTTAAATTTATATTTTACTGATGATTTTGACATTAGGTAAAGGATCATATAAAAATAATATTACATGTTATTTTAACTGCTGTGAAGGAAAACATATAATGTTATAGAAAAACCAATGTAATGATTTAATGTATTTGTAGTAATAGAAGAAAGTGGCTGTCTCTGATTAATATTAAAAATGAGATCTAAAAAACTGGAGAAAGAAGGCTTGGAGCAATGAAAAGAACTAATCTCATTCCTGAAAATAATAGAAGTGTACTTGGAGATATTGAGCCAGGAAAGAGTGATATGGGTGGTGGCAGAATATATTTTCAGAATCTTGTAGGCCCTCTTCATTATAATTTATTTTATCCTAGGAACAATAAAATTCATTCAAGACAGAATAAAAATCACTAAATTCAAAGTTCACAAAATTCGTATTGGCTTTCAATGACAAGCAGTAGATAAGCACACATGGTGATGGATGTGTATATTATGTGTTTTTTGTTAGGCGCCGTAGAGTCCAGTCTGACTCATAGTGACCCTCAGAGGGTTTTCTATGGTTAATTGTTTTGGGATTGCTTCGAGAATGGATTGCCACATCCTTTTGTTTTGGGAATGGTGAGGCTCAAACCCAGTTCCTCTGTGAGTGTAGAATAGTACTCTACCAATTGAACTAAACTTCAGCCCATTCATTATCTGTTTGTTGTTGTTAGGTGCCTTCGAGTAGAGTTGGTATCGGACTCATAGCAACCCTCTGTACCACAGGGGAAACACTATTGTCAGTGCTTCTCTGCTATTCATAGGATTTTCAAGGGCAGATTAATTTTTGGGAGGGGGTTGCCAGGTCCTTCTCCCAAGCCTGCGGCACCTAGTGTTCCCAGGCGGTCTCCCATCCAGGTACTAACCAGGCCCGACCCTGCTTAGCTTCCGAGATCTGACGGGATCGGATGCCACAGGGCTATGGCTGCAGGCTCATTATCTGTTTAGGTGCTGTTAAAAGTATCACTATATACTAACTAGGGCACTGATGGAATTCGGTCTTTTCAAACTAGGCCAGTAATATTCTTTGTAAAGGTTCAGATAATAAATGTTTTTGTCTGTATGCATAGAGTCTCTGTTGGAAGTTCTCAACTCTGATAGTGAAAAAACACCCATGGTCAATATTTAAGCCAATCGCCACAGAAAGAATTGGCCTGACTGTATTTTGTCAATCCATGACTCCTTTTAATAAAAATAGGATGGCCTGAAGGGAAGAAACATTGATATCACTGTTTCCAGTGCTCATTTTCATTAATAACAGATAGCAGAAAATAAAATTAATTTAATATTTAAAAGGAGTTTTTCTAATATATGAGTTAGAGACATTATTGAATCAGTATTATTTTAAAAGACTTTATGACATTTGCTTTGACAATTTTGATACTGAAGTTTTTCATATTTTTCTATAGCATTACTTATTGGTATGTGTTGTGGTATACAATTGTCAAAATAACAAACAAATGAAAAAGTGTGAAAAATTGAAATGACAAGATTGTTGAAGTAGCTTTAACATGGCAACATGCTGAAATATAGGGACTGAGATATATTGTAAGTTTTGATACAGTGAAATTAAATCAATACCAAACACTGACCAATACGCCTGACTACCCAATGTGCCTAGCATGAAATAGTAAAATTCTTCAGCACAATGAAAGTGTTAATGTGGCTGTCAGAGCAAAAGGAAGAAAACAGAAGATACATTACAGACTATATGATTCTGAGAACAGTAGAGGGGATGAATTACCAAAAAGAAAAAAAGTTATTATTTTTTAAATCTACTGTTGTAGTTGTTACTAGGTGGCCTCAAGTGGTTGTCCTACTCATAGCAACCCTGCATACAACAGGGGAAACACTATTGTCAGAGCTTCTATGCTATTCATAGGGTTTTCAATGGTAGGATTGATTTTAGGGAATGCATTGCTGGGTGCTTCTCCCAAGCCTATGGTATCTGGTGTTGCCATAGTCTCCCATCTAAGTACTAACCAGATCCAACTCTGCTTAGGTTCCAAAATCTGATGAGATCAGATGACATAGTGCTACTGCTACAGGTTTTAATCTATTATGACTACATAAAGTGCATTTAAATCTTCTGAAAACATCAATTGTTTATGGAACAGCTCAATACATATACATAAGCAACAAAAATTATGCATGCATGTGTGCATATAGCTTTTATTTATACTTCCTTCAAAGATGTCCACACCATTCTCTGAACCCTGGCAATATATTAACTTAGAGGTTAAAAAAAGGGCTTTGCAGATGTGGTTAAGTTAAGGTTGTGACTTTTAGAGACTGGGGGATCATCTTGTATTATCCATGTGGATACAATACAATCACAACTTTCCTTATAAAAGGAAAGTAGGAGGATCAAAGTTAGCAATAGGAGTGATGTGAGGACTGGCCCTTGGGACAAGGAAAAATGGCCTCTGAACCTAGACAAAGAAAAGAAAATAGATTTGTCTCTGTCACATCCAGAAGAATGTACCCCTTGCATTTTAAACTTTGGACTTTTGAAATTAAAAGAAAATAAACCTGTGTGGTTTTAAGCCATTAAATTTGCAGACATTTGTCATAATAGTAATAGGAAACTAGTGCAACAAAGTCACGCCATGTCTTGCAATAAGGAGTCATTTTCTTCAGAACAGTGTAAACCATTTGGCTATTATTGCTGTCATGATTTTGTGGGTAAATAATTATAGAATTTATTTTTCATGTGGTATTGGATATTGCTGTACTCTCTGTTTGAATACATTATTAACTTTGGAGGGAGAATCTTAATATGCTACTTGTATAAACCGTTTTATCTTTTCCCATCCATGTCTCAAACTATGTGAAATAGTGCAGGTATAATGATGTGACATTATTGGAAATGTGAAGACAAATTATTAGAGAAAAATGATTCATATTTGCTATTATTAAAGCATGAGATCCTAATATAGAAATACTAGCAAAAGATTTGCTACTTTGACAGGCTAGAATTTAATTCTCACAAAAAGCATATTTCCAAGATTCACTTTTGTTTTCTAATAAAATCTCAATTTCAGAGGTTATTGAAATGTAAACAGGAAATATGTGTTAGCCTCAAGTCAGACCTACATCATGCAATACACTTATTTAAACCATATATGTCCCAATTGTTATCTTTAAACAAAATAATCATGATCTGATTTTTCCTTAGGAGTAAACACAGTTTTTATGTTTGCAACATTTTTATTTTTTTCCTTTTAGAGATACTAAATATGAGTGAGTAGACATGTGCCAAAGTGATGGATGTTGAAAACAATGTTCAGCTAAGACATAGCATGAGGAAATTGAAACATTTGAAAAACAGGTTATATTGGACAAAGAGGAAGAAAAATGAGATCCATAGTATTTTAGTCAGCTATCTCTGATGTTTGTACATTTTCCCCCAATACTTTAGATTTTCTTTGTAAGGGGTACAAAAAATAAACAACAACAACAAAAAAACAAGCCAACAATAGCAGTAACAACACAAACAAACAAAAAATCAGGGACATTATGTATTTAAAATTGTTTCAAAATAAATTTTCATTGATTACATTCATAGGAATTAAAATTACATATTGTTACTAAAATATGGATTACAAGTATGGATTGAGACTAAATATCAACAAAACAGAAATCCTTATAATTGGGTCAGTATGCAACTTCACAATAAATGGAGAAACGATTGAGGTTGTCCATGATTTTGCTTTACTTGGTTCTACAATCAACACCTGTGGAAGTAGCAGTAAGAAATCAAAAGGTGCATTACTTTGGGAAAAGCTGTGGCAAAAGATATCTTTAGAGTACTAAAAAGTAAAGATGTCACAATGAAGACTAAGGTGTGCCTGATTCATGCCATGGTATTTTCAGTCACATCATATGGTTGTGAAAACTGGACATTGAACCAGGGGACAGGAGAAGAATTGATGCTTTTGAACTATGGTGCTAGAGACAAATACTGCATGGGCTGCTAAAAGAACCAAAAGATCTGTCCTAGAAGAAGTGCAACCAGAGTGCTCCTTGGAAGCAGGGATGGCTATACTGCATCTTCTGTATTTTGGACATGTAGTCAGGAGGGATCAATCCCTGGAAAGTGACATCATGTGTGAGAGAGTGGCAGGTCAATGAAAAAAAGGAAAACCCTCCACCAGACGGATTGACATAGCGTCTGCAACAATGGGCTTAAAAATAAATAAGATCATGTGCCTGGCACAGAATCAGGAAGTGTTTCATTTCACTGTAAATAGGGTAAATATGAGTTGGACTCAACTCTATGGCACCTAACAACAACAACAATTACAAATAATTGTGTTTGGAAAAGGATATGTAACATTTAAGGATGTTGGAAGATTTTATTCTAGAAAGACTTTTTAGGAAAAGTTTTTAAATATTAGAACAGAAATATGACAGAGGTTTCAGGTACAAAGAATGGAAAACTGTGGGGAAAATAAAAATCAAATAAAAGTATATATGCAAAAGCCATGAGGTACAAACATGCTAAGTGTGATGAAGGAACAGCTGGGAATATAGTGTGGCTAGAGTAGAGAGAGGAGGTATATCATGGAGGAAGCTGAGGTCAGTGTAGTAGCTTTGAGAAAGATGATAGAGCCAGCAGAACAAAGAAATAGAGTGTATCTTTGATTCTCACTGAGATACCAGTGGACCCTCTTGAGTCTCATGGCAAATTTGTTCTGAAGGAATAACTGTAAATATTTTGTTGTCAGTAGATGGTACAGGATCAGAGTAGAAGCAGAAATGTCAGACAGCATTGCAACACTCTGTGTGGGAGGTAATGGTGTCTGCATAATTTGTTGGGGCTGCAGTAACAAAATAACACACTGAATGGTTTAAACAGTAAAAATGTATTTTCTCATTGCCTAAACGCTAAAAGTTCAATATCAAGGTGCTCATATGTTGGCTTCCTACTGCAACCTCTCTCTTTGCTTGCAGATGGTTGCCTTCTTGGTATCTTCTCACTGGGTACTTCCATATTCCTACATCCCTGGTGTCTCTTTGAATGTCCTAATCATCTCTTCTTCTAAGGATAGCATTCAGATTGGAATAAGGACAGCTCAAAGGCCTCATTTAACTTATTCACTTTTTTAAAGGTTCTGTAACCAATATGGTCACCTGCTGAAGTACAATAGATATGGGCTTCAACATATAAAATTAGGGAGGACATTGTTCAGCCCATAATAATTTTAGGCTTAGATGATTGTACAGAAAAGAAAATGGATACTCAGAATACATCTGTCAACGCATAAGGTTTTCATAGGTATTCACTGTCAAAGATATTTCTACTGTTTCTTATGTTGTTGTTGTTCTTAGATGCCCTTGAGTCAGGACAGACTCATAGTGACCCTATGTACAACAGCACAAAACTCTACCCAACGCTGTGACAACCCTGGCATTATATCAGTGCCTCTGTGCTATTCATAAGGTTTTTGATGGCTGATTGTTTCTGGAATGAGTTTCCAGGTCCTTCTCCCTAGTCTACAGTATCCAGTATTTCTAGGTGGTTTCCCAACCAAGTACTAACTAGGCCGACCCTGTTTAGCTTCCGAGATATGACTAGATTGGAGGGCAAGATGGTATACTGTAGATGTTTTTGATGCAGCCACTGTAATTTAAAATTGGTAGAAACTAGGATGTGGAAGAGTAAGGAAAAAGTCACTTTTTAGTCTAGTTCACATAGCAAAATTTAAATTATTAAGATGGAAAATTTGAAATGACTTTCAGATGCCCATTAAAGTTGAAAACTAGATAGTCAAATATCCAAGAAGCTTAGAAAAGTCCCTGCTATAGACTTGACAATGCTGAGTCCATAGTTTTCAGGGAGCAGACTTGGTAAGAGGTTCAGATGTGAGCAAAGTAAACTACAAGTCCTAGAGTCAGCACCAAGGAACTCTTAGTACACAGGGACAAGTTTCTCTCTCTAAGGCTAAGAGAACAAACTATATCTCTGTAGCCTTCACTTCCTGTTTCCATGAGCCAGATGCTAGTTTTTCCAAATCTAGAAACAATATAATATTTACAGCAGTAACATCTTATTTAAATTTCTGCTTGCTACATACCACCTCCTCTCTCTATCATTTTACATTACTTCAAAATTTAACTTTTTACCCATCAGGTGTGGTGACTCACTCCTGTAATCCCAGACCTCAGGAGGCTGAGGTAGGAGGATGGAATATTAAAGGCCAGGCTGGGATACACAGCAAGACTCTATCTCAACAGAACAAAACAAAGCAAACAAACAATAAAACTTCAGTACTCATTCATTTATTTGATGTCAGCACCACCAATATAAATAATATATTAAACACTTTCTATGTGCTAGAGACTCTTCACACTATTGTCTACAACTCTAGCCAGCATGGTGGTGCAGACACTGACAAGAAGGTTGACGTGTATGAAATTTTGAGAATGATTCCACTCTTATGCCAGAAAGGACAAAATGCTAGAAGTGAGAAGGCACCTTCCTCTCTACAAAGTCAAGCAAAAGAAAGGAGCAAACATAAACCCATGTTTATTAAAAAATGAAAAATATTTTTGAAACTATAAGAGTGAGAGGAGATGAAATTATTTAAACAAACACTTCAGGAAGGCAGTATTTTAAATAGGGTCTTGAATTTAAAAATATATTTTAAAAGGTAGAAAAACACACACTATGAAAGGTAAACAGATAGTCTAATGTACTAGGTTTGGAAAAATCCTTTTTCATAAATGCTTTTCCTTCTGTGGTCAGCACCCATCTCACTACAACAAACTTAATTTTTTGCGTTTTAATTACAATTAAATTATTTTAACCCAAAGCTTCAGGAAATCCTTCATAAGTAATTTGAAAATATTTATGGAAAGAAAACTTCTTCTTTAGAAAGCCTGATTGTTTATAGAGTTCCCTAAGCAATTAATCTTACGATGCTGTCTTTAAAATAAATTGAACATTTTGAAAGTTTCTTTTCACTTACTGCATAATTTCAGATTTAATTGAGACAATCCCACTTAATAAAGCATGCTAAACATTTAAAGATCAAACCGGGCTCCGTGGCACACACCTGTAATCCCAGCAATTCAGGAGGCGGGAGGTGGAGGCAGGAGGATTGCAATTTGAGACCAGAAGCAGTCTGCATAATTTAGTGAGACCCTGTCTCAAAAAAGTAAAAACAAATGGGCTGAGGGTTCACCTCAGTGGTCCAGCACTTGCAAAGCATGCAAGTGCGAGGCCCTGGGTTCAACCCCCAGTACTGCAAAATAAATAAAATAAATGAATAAATAAATAAAAATTTAAAAATTGAAAGATAATGTAATAGACAAATTTGAATGCTTTGAATTTGTGTCATAAAACAAACACGTTCTGAATCTTTTCTGTGGTTTAAGTCCATGAGAAGTATATCAAGCCTCAATCTCAATGAAATGTTACCCTTTAACGGTGAAGTGGGTTTCAAAGTATCAAAAGTATCAGAGTAATTATAATACGGATAATAATTTTGGCACTGAAGTCTACTTATTTTGTAATAATACAAAGGAAATACAAAATATATTTTGGAAATAAATGTTAGAGTGATTATTCCAGCATTTTCATAGTATATTTTCTAATAATTTCCAGTAATTACTTCCAGCATTTACTTCAGCAATGATTTTTCTATCAATGAAACCATATTGAATACAAAAAAATCAAAAACAGACCACATAAGGAAAATCAATCAAAGATATTGCATAAGAAGCCCTGGCATTAGTTTGTATAGTTACAGGGAAAATATATACAGTGTATCACTTCTGAACTCTAAATATTGATGATTATTTTTTCATTATTCATGTGCTCAGAAAAACCTGTATGGAATAATAGTGTACATGAGTATAATAAAACAAATACATTGAGAGAGAGAATGTGTGTGTGTGTGTGAGAGAGAGAGATTAGAAACAAGAAAGGATATTTAACATTAATGTGAAAACGGAAAAAAAAAAAGTTTCCAAATGCTAATTTTTGAAAATAAGAAATAAAACCATTGAAAGCTAGTTATGCCATTGCAAAGCTAAACAGCCACCACAACAGGAGGAAAAACAAAGCAAGAAACGAAAAAATTCTCCCAAACCCCAAAACAAACAAGCCACTTTGCTCTGTGAAATAAGAATTAAGGCTAAGAACAATTAGCTGTGAACAGTTTGATTTTATCTAAATGATTAGGAAAGAAGAGAAATTTGTTTTCTCTTCTCTAAGTGAAAATATGTGCATATATACATACATATATATGTATCATTTTCATTCATTTATCTTTTCTATGTTTAGTAAATTTATTGTCTGCAATATCTACTTTTTTGGGTTGTATGTCACCAAGCAGTCTTTACCTTTTATCTTTTTACTGACTACAAATTACCTACAAATAACCAAATAACTTCAATTTTGTTTCTTGTCTTTCAAAGTCTAAAATGTTTACCATCTGATCACTTATAGAACAAATTTTCCTGACCCCTTATCAATGATTTTTCAATATTTTATATGTGTTGTGATACTTGTTGTTCAACATTCTCCTGACAAAATAAGTTTACCATTCTGCTAACAAAGAAAGTATTCAAAATGTCTACCTGTGGTTCACTTTGATGATTTTGAGCAAAACACTATGATTTTTACATGCAGATTTTAATTACCATAAGAGCAAATACCCCTTGACTTTACTTTGAGACCCAAATATAATTTGACCTTTTGAATAGATTTCTTAAATGTAATCTAACATTTCCTGAAAATTGATTTATGAGACTGTAGGATTAAATCAGTTAATTAGCTGAGTTACAGCTGTCACATATTCCTGGATCTTTTCTTATTAAAGGTTGAAGGAAAATCAAGCATGTCCTAGAACTGTCAACACGGAAAGTTTCCCCCCTGCAGAGTTCTTTGATTTTTATTTTTTTCTACCAAGGAAATTGGATACTTTGACTTTTTCTTCTTAGGTAAAGAATCAATGAATTGAAAATTGTTCTGAGCATTGGTAGATTAGGTGATACCAGTGTGACTCCAGGGGTATCAAACCCATCACTGTGGGAAGAGGCAGCACAGTGGGATTTTCTCACTCTGCAGCATAGTCTTCACACATGTGCACACATGAACATTTCCCTCATGCATTTATATTCCTTTTGTCTTAATTTTCTATTTCTCTAAATAATAAAGCAGTTACAGGATTGAAGAGATACAAACGATATACTCTAAATTTTCTTAAGCTGTATCACTCTCTATAGGAAGCCAATTCACAAGCAATTTTCTTGTTTGTGCTTAAAAACCCAATTTTTTATATACTTTCAGGTTTTGGTTAAAGCACTTGCTTTTCCTTGAAAATACAGTCTCCTTTAACATTCATTTTAAGCGCCTATCTTTTTGAATTTTAAGAGTGCTTTTCAAAGTGAGCACACCATGTACCTGGAAGCAATTGTCAGTGGGCATGACTAACATGCCAGAGGCTAGAATTGATTGGATCCATTTTGACTTATAACACACTTTCACTGAATGAGGCACTCAGAACATCTGTGGGGCTCAGTGGTGACTATTTTAAGGAAATATGGGCTCTACACTTGCATTTTCTATATGGTAATGTGATTATACATCTTTATCCATTAGTATTTTCTTTATTTAGAATATTTAATATCTCAAATGGTCACATTCATGCCATTGTATATCATCAGGAAGCCTTTTATCTTTTACCAAACACACTCATTAGAAATATCTTTCTATTTATAATGGATCATAGTAATTTAAGAAAGGTTTTGATTGTGCCCTATGAGTTGAATATTCCGTATCCAAAATGCCTGGACGTAGAAGCACTTTGTGTTTCTAATTTTTTAAGGAACATTTTCATACATATAAGATATATTGGAGATGAGACTCATGCCTAAACATCAGATTCCTTTCTATTTTACATATCCCATTTATATATACTCTGAATGTAATTTTATAAAATATTTTTAGGGTGTCTGTGTTTTGACTCATCACATGAGGTCATGTGTAGAAATTTTCATTTGTGATATAATGTTGATACTCAACTGTCAGATTTTAGAACATTTTATAGTTTATATTTTCATATTAGGGATGTTGAACCTGTAGTACTATGAAGTAAAAGAGAAGTCTACACATTTTTTATTAATTTGATATGTTGTTGTTGTTAGGTGCTGTCGAGTCAGTATCCGACTCATAGCAACCCTTATAGGGTTTTCAATGGCTGACTGTTTCGGGATTGCCTTGGGAGTGGATTGCCAGGTCCTTCTCCCATTTTTGCGGTTCTGGGAATTGAACTGGGGACCTCAGAGACTGCAGCTCAATGCTCTACCAACTGAGCTAAATCCCACCCCTAATTTGATATATTTTATGAAAAATTATTCCAGTTAAATATATGCATATCAATTGGCTCTGATTCTAAATAAAGATAATTATTTATATTCAAAATAAGAGAACTGAACACACACACAAGCACACATATATACACACACACTTAAGAATTTTGTATGAGTCTGAATTTTGAAACCATTTTTACTATTTAGAGTGTTAGATGACTCCCAATAACCAAAAAAAAGTCAATTTCATCAAGGCATTATGCCTCGTCCTATTTCAGTGGACCAAAGTTAAAAACACACAAAACAAATAGACCTGTATCTAATTTTCTTTTTAATTTATACTTAATTACTATATAATATAATAGATTACCTATTCATTAACTTCATTTAAATGACGTGATAATACTTGTCAAATTAACTAAATGATTTTCAAAATATTGAAGTCAGATAAACCAATTATTATTCTGCATTCTCCAAATTTATTTAACTAGAGGGACATAGGAAATTTAGAATTTAAATGCCAGTGTTAAATAGGCACCAGACTCCCAGTTCCACATTTTTACTTATAAAATAAGAAATGTAACTCTAATTATATTGGAAGTAATTGAACTTTTGTAAAACCATTAAAACAACTTGCATGTATCTTCATCTTTTTCACTTTTTGGATACCATTATTGTTTTTAATATATGGATTGCCCTTAAATACATGTGATAAAGAAGAACATTTGAAATTATACAAATAAAAAACACAGGTAAGAGAAAAATTACTTGTCAAAGTGTTTGAATTCATGGCGTGTTGTTGACAAATGTGAAAAAGACTGGAATCTTTATACAAAGATAATGTATGACAAAAAAAGAAAAAATATATACTCTTGACCGTCAATATAATTAAAAGAGCATATTTTTACTTCTATAGCAAAAGCAATAATATCTATTCAAAAATTTAGATCTGCAATATATAGTTTTCTCAAGTAGTACAGTAAGTACAATTGAAAAGGGAAGTGAAATAAAGAACTTTGGGGAAAAAAAAAACTCAATTCTTCATATAGGCCTGTGGTCTTTCTCTGGCAATTTGATAAAGTAGGCACTTGCAGGAAGTGTTTGGGAACACAGGATCACTTGGTTAGTAGTAATTAATTGAAATGACCAAGTTCTTATCTCCTATTTTGTATCAGTTATGTCCCCAAGCACAATTCTGCTGAGACTCCTGTGGGAATCATAGAATATAAAATCTGAGTGCAGCAAGAAATAATATAATCAAGCATGACATACTAGCAAGATTAAGAATTTTAGAAGACTATTTGGGAATTACATATTTTTAGACTCTATATTCTCCCTCCCTACATTCCACAAGACACAGTAGCCAGGTGTGGTTGTACTCACCTGTGGGCCCAGTTACTCAAAAGAGGGTGGGGTGAGAGCTTTGCTTGTGCCTAGGAGGTTGAGCATAGTGAGTCACCATTGCAAACAAAGCTAAACAAAAATCAAAACAAAAGCAAAGAACAAAGAGAGAGACTGAGAGATATAGAGTGGTAAGAGAAATAGATAAAGAGAGACACAGAAGAAAGCAATAAAAATAACACCAACAAATGGTATAGAGAAACTCTCAGTGGACCCCTTACTCCAAGGATATTTATATGGAGATACATCACAGCCACCACTCGAACAGCCACATACCCCACAAGAGTGTGGTGAGATTTACTGACTGATTTTGTAGAATACTTTTAGTTATCGAAGTAAAGATGTAAAAATGCTAAATGAAAACTTGTTGTTGTTGTTAGGTGCCCTCGAGTCGGTATCCGACTCATAGCGACCCTCTGTACCACAGGGGAAACACTATTGTCAGTGCTTCTCTGCTATTCATAGGGTTTTCAAGGGCAGATTAATTTTTGGGAGGGGGTTGCCAGGTCCTTCTCCCAAGCCTGCAGCACTTAGTGTTCCCAGGCGGTCTCCCATCCAGGTACTAACCAGGCCCGACCCTGCTTAGCTTCCAAGATCTGATGGGATCTGATACCACAGGGCTGCAGGCCAAATGAAAACTATTAGGCAAAATATTTGGATATAGTTTTGACTGAAAAAAAATTACATTACAATCATAAATGTTTTAATTTTCTTATAATTGCAAATTCTTTAAAAGAAGGAAATTGCAGCACAAATTAGAAAGTGGTTAAAATCTTTCTAGTTTCTCATGTCATTTTTCTCAGCCTGTCATCCTGAGCAAATGAGAGCAAGGAGATGTTATTATACAAATGTATGTAAGACAGTGGAAAAGCCAGTACAATTGCATTGAAAGTATCACTATACATCTGGCTTCATGATAGAGGGTGGTAATCCAAGTAATTTCGAGGGTGAGGCAGGAGAATTGTGAGTTAGAGACCAAAGGCAGCCTGTGCAGTTTAGTAAGACCATATCTCAAAAAAACATTAGAAAGGGATTAGGGGTGCAGCTCAGTGGTAGAGCAATTGCCTAGCACTTGTGAGGTCCTGGTTTCAACACCCCCAGTACTGAAAATAGAAAAGAAAGGAAAAGATCACTGTATGTTAGGAGACCTGGTAACTCTTTCAAATGCAATTTATTTTCTCTTGTTTGCTATGGGAACCTAACCTACTCCATTATCATATTCCCTGGGCATCCAGTTTATAGGATTTCCTGTTTATAAACTTGCTTACTCTGTCACTCCGCTACTCTATGTAAATAAGGCACATTATGATTATCTGTCAAGCAACTTACTCCAGTGAAAATATTAAAATTATTTTTTAAAAGAGTAGACTGCATAAGTTACGGAGCTCCTTTCACTGTATGTATGAGTCTCAGAACTAATAGTTAGTTTTCATTTTGATCATTGTCAGGAGTGTCTCTAATAATCACATGGCAAATACAATGGAAAGAAACATTTGGCAACGGGCGTATATATTCTTAGCAAAGGAGAAGATGTTGAATTTGATATTCACAGAATTATATTAAATCCAGCATATTTTCAGTGAGTACTTGATAAACACAAAATATAATTCCATGGTTGACATATAAGATGCAGCAAATACATTCCTGACCTCACAGAGTAGTGTGATAACAGTGCAGCAAAAAGCCAGGCAGAAAATGGAGATAATGAGTTGACTGAAAATGAGACAGGAAGAAGCATGAGTGTGGATTGAATGTGGGAGTATTCAGACTCAAGATAAAAACCAAAACAAACAAACAGTAAACCTTGGGTGGAGCCTAAAATGAATTAGATATTCAGTGTTTCCTGAATGCAATTGACCACAAATTTTTCGATGGAAAGAACAAATTTTTATCATCAAAATTTTATAGAAATAAATTTGGGCACAGTAACAAGAATATATATTCTATATAAAAGTATCTATATATTGTCATTGAATCATGGTCCAACTTATAGTGACCTCACAGGGTTTTCAATGGCTGATTGTTGTGGGAACATCTTTGGAGTGAATTGCCACATCCATATATATATATGTGTACACACATATGTATATATGTATATACATATATACATATATGTATACATATATGTATATATGTACATATATATGCATATATACATATATGTATATATGCATATATACACATATATGTATA
>VMDO01037848.1:0-12669 GCA_007922755.1 Pedetes capensis
TTAGGGTTAGGGTTAAGGTTAGGGTTTCCCATAGGGTTAGTGTTAGGGTTAGGGTTAGGGTTTTGCCTAGGGTTAGGGTTAGGGTTCAGGTTAGGGTTAGGGTTTGAGGTAGGTTTAGGGTTAGTGTTAGGGTTATGGTTTCGGCTACGTTTACGGTTAGGGTTTTTCCTAGGATTAGGGTTAGGTTTAGTGTTAGGGTTTTGGCTAGGGTTAGATTTGGTTCAGCATTACAGCTAGGGTTAGGGTTAGGTTTAGGGTTTTGCCTACCGTTAGAGTTAGGGTTAGGGTTAGTTTTTCACCTACGTTTAGGGTTAATGATTGGGTTAGGGTAAGTGTTATGGTTAGTGTTAGGTTTAGGGCTGTGTTTTTGGCTAGGTGTTGGCTTAGGTATAGTGTTAGGATTTCACCTAAGTTAAGGGAGAGGGTTAGTGCTAGGGTTTCTGCTTAGGTTAGGGTTATGTTAAGGCATTCAGCTAGGTTTACGGTTAGGATTATGGTTAGGGTTTCTCCTAGTGTAAGTAGTACAGTTAGGGTTAGGGTTAGGGTTAGTGTATGGTTTCGCCTAGAGTGAATGTTAGGGTTATGCTTAGGGTTAGGGTTAGGTTTAGGGTTCGGGTTTTGCCTAGGGTTTTGGTAAGGTTTAGGGTTAGGTTTTCATCTAGGGTTAGGGTTAGGGTAAGGTTTAGTGTTTCAGCTAGGTTTTGGGTTCGGGTTAGGGTTACAGATTTGCCTAGGGCAAGAGTGATAGTTACGTTTAGGGTTTCACCCAGCGTTAGGGTTAGGGTTAGGGTTATGTTTTCTCCTAGGTTTACAGCTTGGGTTAAATTTGGGTTTTGCCTTGGGTTAGGGTTAGAGTTCGGGTTAGGGTTTTGCCTAGGTTTAGGGTTAGAGTTAGGGTTAGGTTTTCACCTACGGTTAGTTTTAGTGTTAGTGTTAGGTTTTTGGCTAGGGGGAGATTTGGTTCAGCATTACAGCTAGGGTTAGGGTTAGGTTTAGGGTTTTGCCTACTGTTAGGGTTAGGGTTAGGGTTAGTTTTTCACCTAGGGTTAGGGTTAGGGTTAGGGTAAGTGTTAGGCTTATGTTCGGGTTAGGGCTATGTTTTTGGCTAGGGTTAGGCTTAGGTTTAGGGTTGGGATTTCACCTAAGTTAAGGGAGAGGGTTAGTGCTAGGGTTTCTGCTTGGGTTAGGGTTATGTTAAGGCATTCAGCTAGGATTACGGTTAGGATTATGGTGAGGGTTTCTCCTGGTGTAAATAGTACCTTTATGGTTAGGGTTAGGTTAGTGTATGGTTTCGCCTATGGTGAAGGTTAGGGTTATGCTTAGGGTTAGGGTTAGGGTTTTGCCTAGGGTTTTGGTAAGATTTAGTGTTAGGGTTTCAGCTAGGGTTAGGGTTAGGGTCGGGTTTAGGGTTTCAGCTAGGTTTTGGGTTCGGGTTAGGGTTACAGATTTGCCTAGGGCAAGAGTGAGATTTACGGTTAGGGTTTCACCCAGGGTTAGGGTTAGGGTTAGGATTATGTTTTCTCCTAGGTTTACCGTTTGGGTTAATTTTAGGGTTTTGCCTAGGGTTAGGGTTAGAGTTAGGGTTAGGGTTTTGCCTAGGTTTAGGGTTAGAGTTAGGCTAAGGTTCACCTAGGGTTAGTTTTACGGTTCGGGTTAGTTTTTTCGCTAGGGTTGGGTAGGTTTAGGGTTAGGTTTTAGTCTAAGGTTAGAGTTAGGGTTAGGGTTAGGGTTAATGTTAGGGTTTCCTATAGGGTTAGTGTTAGGGGTAGGGTTAGGGTTTTGCCTAGGGTTAGGGTTAGGCTTAGGGTTAGGGTTAGGTTTTGAGGTAAGTTTAGTGTTAGTGTTAGGGTTATGGTTTCGCCTACGTTTAGGGTTAGGGTTTTTCCTAGGATTAGTGTTAGGTTTAGTGTTAGGGTTTTGGCTAGGGTTAGATTTGGTTCAGCATTACAGCTAGGGTTAGGGTTTGGTTTAGGGTTTTGCCTACTGTTAGGGTTAGGGTTAGGGTTAGTTTTTCCCCTAGGGTTAGGGTTAGGGTTAGGGTTAGGGTAAGTGTTAGGGTTAGTGTTAGGGTTAGGGTTACGGCTCTGTTTTTGGCTAGGGGTAGGCTTAGGTTTAGGGTTAGGATTTCACCTACGTTAAGGGAGAGGATTAGTGCTAGGTTATCTGCTTGGGTTAGGGTTATGTTAAGGCATTCAGCTAGGGTTACGGTTAGGATTATGGTTAGGGTTTCTCCTAGTGTAAGTAGTACAGTTAGGGTTAGGGTTAGGGTTAGTGTATGGTTTCGCCTAGAGTGAAGGTTAGCGTTATGCTTAGGGTTAGGTTTAGGGTTAGGGTTATGGTTTTCCCTAGGGTTTTGGTAAGGTTTAGGTTTAGGGTTTCACCTAGGGTTAGGGTTAGGGTAGGGTGTAGGGATACATCTAGGTTTTGGGTTCGGGTTAGGGTTACAGATTTGCCTAGGGCAAGAGTGAGAGTTACGGTTAGGGTTTCACCCAGGGTTAGGGTTAGGGTTAGGGTTATGTTTTCTCCTAGGTTTACAGTTTGGGTTAAATTTAGGGTTTTGCCTAGGGTTAGGGTTAGAGTTAGGGTTAGGGTTTTGCCTAGGTTTAGGGTTAGAGTTAGGGTTAGGTTTTCACCTAGGGTTAGTTTTAGGGTTAGGGTTATGTTTTTGCCTAGGTGTAGGGAATGTTTAGGGTTAGGTTTTAGCCTAAGGTTAGAGTTAGGTTTAGGGTTAGGGTTAAGGTTAGGGTTTCCCTTTGGGTTAGTGTTAGGGGTAGGGTTAGGGTTTTGCCTAGGGTTAGGGTTAGGTTTCTGGTTAGGGTTAGGTTTTGAGGTAGGTTTAGGGTTAGTGTTAGGGTTATGGTTTCTCCTACGTTTAGGGCTAGGATTTTTCCTAGGATTAGGGTTAGGTTTAGTGTTAGGGTTTTGGCTAGGGTTAGATTTGGTTCAGCATTACAGCTAGGGTTAGGGTTAGGTTTAGGATTTTGCCTACTATTAGGGTTAGGGTTAGGGTTACTTTTTCACCTAGGGTTAGGTTTAGGGTTAGGGTTAGGGTAAGTGTTAGGGTTAGTGTTAGGGTTAGGGCTATGTTTTTGGCTAGGGGTAGGCTTAGGTTTAGTGTTAGGATTTCACCTAAGTTAATGGAGAGAGTTAGTGCTACGGTTTCTGCTTCGGTTAGGGTTATGTTAAGGCATTCACCTAGGGTTACGGTTAGGATTATGGTTAGGGTTTCTCCTAGTGTAAGTAGTACAGTTAGGGTTAGGGTTAGGTTTAATGTATGGTTTCGCCTAGAGTGAAGGTTAGGGTTATACTTAGGGTTAGGGTTAGGGTTAGGGTTAGGGTTTTCCCTAGGGTTTTGGTAAGGTTTAGGGTTATGGTTTCAGCTAGGGTTAGGGTTAGGGTAGGGTTTACAGTTTCAGCTAGGTTTTGGGTTCGGGTTAGGGTTACAGATTTGCCTAGGGCAAGAGTGATAGTTACGGTTAGTGTTTCACCCAGGTTTCGGGTTAGGGTTAGGGTTTTGTTTTCTCCTAGCTTTACAGGTTGGGTTAATTTTAGGGTTTTGCCTAGGGTTAGGGTTAGAGTTAGGTTTTGGGTTTTCCCTAGGTTTAGGGTTAGAGTTAGGGTTAGGTTTTCACCTATGGTTAGTTTTAGGGTTAGGGTTAGGTTTTTGGCTAGGTGTAGGGAAGGTTTAGGGTTAGGTTTAGCCTAAGGTTAGAGTTAGGGTTAGGGTTAGAGTTAAGGTTAGGGTTTCCCATAGGATTAGTGTTAAGGGTAGGGTTAGGGTTTTGCCTAGGGTTAGGGTTAGGGTTAGGGTTAGGGTTTGAGGTAGGTTTAGCATTAGTGTTAGGGTTATGGTTTCGCCTACGTTTAGGATTAGGGTTTTTCCTAGGATTAGGTTTAGGTTTAGTGTTAGGGTTTTGGCTAGGGTTAGATTTGGTTCAGCATTACAGCTAGGGTTAGGGTTAGTGTAAGGGTTAGGGTAAGTGTTAGGGTTAGTGTTAGGGTTAGGGCTATGTTTTTGGCTAGGTGTAGGCTTAGTTTTAGGGTTAGGATTTCACCTAAGTTAAGGGAGAGGGTTAGTGCTAGGGTTTCTGCTTGTGTTAGGTTTATGTTAAGGCATTCAGCTAGGGTTACGGTTAGGATTATGGTTAGGGTTTCTCCTAGTGTAAGGAGTACAGTTAGGGTTAGGGTTAGGGTTAGTGTATGGTTTCGCCTAGGGTGAAGTTTAGGGTTATGCTTAGGGTTAGGGTTAGGGTTAGGGTTTTGCCTAGGGTTTTGGTAAGGTTTAAGGTTAGCGTTTCAGCTAGGGTTAGGGTTAGGGTAGGGTTTAGGGTTTCAGCTAGGTTTGGGGTTCGGGTTAAGGTTACAGATTTGCCTAGGGCAAGAGTGAGAGTTACGGTTAGGTTTTCACCCAGGGTTAGGGTTAGGGTGAGGGTTATGTTTTCTCCTAGGTTTACAGTTTGGGTTAATTTTAGGGTTTTGCCTAGGGTTAGGGTTAGAGTTAGGGTTAGGGTTTTGCCTAGGTTTAGGGTTAGACTTAGGGTTAGGTTTTCACCTAGGGTTAGTTTTAGGGTTAGGTTTAGGTTTTTGGCTAGGGTTAGGGAAGGTTTAGGGTTAGGTTTTAGCCTAAGGTTAGAGTTAGGGTTAGGGATAGGGTTTCCCTTAGGGTTAGTGTTAGGGGTAGGGTTAGGGTTTTGCCTAGGGTTAGGGTTAGTTTTTGGGTTAGGGTTTGAGGTAGGTTCAGGGTTAGTGTTAGGGTTATGGTTTCGCCTACGATTAGGGTTAAGGTTTTTCCTAGGATTAGGGTTAAGTTTAGTGTTAGGGTTTTGGCTATGATTAGATTTGGTTCAGCATTACAGCTAGGGTTAGGGTTAGGTTTAGGGTTTTACCATCTCTTAGGGTTAGGGTTAGGGTTAGTTTTTCACCTAGGGTTAGGGTTAGGGATAGGGTTAGGGTAAGTGTTAGGGTTAGTGTTAGGGTTAGGGCTATGTTTTGGCTAGGGGTAGGCTTAGGTTTAGGGGTAGGATTTCACCTAAGTTAAGGGAGAGTGTTTGTGCTAGGGTTTCTGCTTGGGTTATGGTTATGTTAAGGCATTCATCTAGGTTTACGGTGAGGATTATGGTTAGGGTTTCTCCTAGTGTAAGTAGTACAGTTAGGGTTAGGGTTAGGGTTAGTGTATGATTTCGCCTAGAGTGAAGGTTAGGGTTATGCTTAGGGTTAGGGTGAGGGTTAGGGTTTTGCCTAGGGTTTTGGAAAGGTTTAGGGTTAGGGTTTCAGCTAGGGTTAGGGTTAGGGTAGGGTTTAGGGTTTCAGCTAGGTTTTGGGTGCGGGTTAGGGTTACAGATTTGCCTAGGGCAAGAGTGAGAGTTACGGTTAGTGTTTCACCCAGGGTTAGGTTTAGGGTTAGGTTTATGTTTTCTCCTAGGTTTACAGTTTGGGTTAATTTTAGGGTTTTGCCTAGGGTTAGGGTTAGAGTTAGGGTTAGGGTTTTGCCTAGGTTTAGGGTTAGAGTTAGGGTTAGGTTTTCACCTAGGGTTAGTTTTAGGGTTAGGGTTAGGTTATTGGCTAGGTTTATGGTAGGTTTAGGGTTTGGTTTTAGCCTAAGGTTAGAGTTAGGGTTAGGGTTAGGGTTAAGGTTAGGGTTTACCATAGGGTTAGTGTTAGGGGTAGGGTTAGCGTTTTGCCTAGGTTTAGGGTTAGGGTTAGGGTTAGGGTTTAAGGTAGGTTTAGGGTTAGTGTTAGGGTTATGGTTTCGCCTACGTTTAGGGTTAAGGTTTTTCCTAGGATTAGGGTTAGGTTTAGTGTAAGGTTTTGGCTAAGTTTAGATTTGGTTCAGGATTACAGCTAGGGTTAGGGTTAGGTTTAGGGTTTTGCCTACTCTTAGGGTTTGGGTTAGAGTTAGTTTTTCACCTAGGGTTAGGGTTAGGGTTATGGTAAGTGTTAGGGTTAGTGTTAGGGTTAGGGCTATGTTTTTGGCTAGGGGTAGGTTTAGGTTTAGTGTTAGGATTTCACCTAAGTTAAGGGAGAGGGTTAGTGCTAGGATTTTTGCTTGGGTTAGGGTTATGTTAAGGCATTCAGCTAAGGTTACGGTTAGGATTATGGTTAGGGTTTCTCCTAGTCTAAGTAGTACAGTTAGGGTTAGGTTTAGGTTTAGTGTATGGTTTTCCCTAGAGTGAAGGTTAGGGTTATGCTTAGGTTTAGGGTTAGGGTTAGGGTTTGCCTAGGTTTTTGGTAAGCTTTAGGGTTAGGGTTTCAGCTAGGGTTAGGGTTAGGGTAGAGTTTATGGTTACAGCTAGGTTTTGGGTTTGGGTTAGGGTTACAGATTTGCCTAGGGCAAGAGTGAGAGTTACGGTTAGGGTTTCACCCAGGGTTAGGTTTAGGGTTCGGGTTATGTTTTCTCCTAGGTTTACAGTTTGGGTTAATTTTAGGGTTTTGCCTAGGGTTAGGGTTAGAGTTAGGGTTAGGGTTTTGCCTAGGTTTAGGTTTAGAGTTAGGGTTAGGTTTACACCTAAGGTTAGTTTTACTGTTAGGGTTAGGTTTTTGGCTAGGGTTAGGGTAGGTTTAGTGTAAGGATTTAGCCTAAGTTTAGAGTTAGGGTTAGGGTTAGGGTTAAGGTTAGGGTTTCCCATAGGGTTAGTGTTAGGGGTAGGGTTAGGGTTTTGCCTAGGGTTAGGGTTAGGGTTAGGGTTTGAAGTAGGTTTAGGGGTATTGTTAGGGTTATGGTTTCGCCTACGTTTAGGGTTAGGGTTTTTCCTAGGATTAGGGTTAGGGTTAGTGATAGGGTTTTGGCTAGGGTTAGATTTGGTTCAGCATTACAGCTAGGGTTATGGTTAGGTTTAGGGTTTTGCCTACTGTTAGGGTTAGGTTTAGGGTTAGTTTTTCACCTAGGGTTAAGCTTAGGGGTAGGGTTAGGGTAAGTGTTAGGGTTAGTGTTAGGGTCAGGGCTATGTTTTTGGCTAAGGGTAGGCTTAGGTTTAGGGTTAGGATATCACCTCAGTTAAGGGAGAGGGTTATTGCTAGGGTTTCTGCTTGGGTTAGGGTTATCTTAATGCATTCAGCTAGGGATACGGTTAGGATTATGGTTACGGTTTCACCTAGTGTAAGTATTACAGTTAGGGTTAGGGTTAGGTTTAGTTTATGGTTTCGCCTAGAGTGAAGGTTAGGGTTATGCTTAGGGTTAGTTTTAGGGTTAGGGTTAGGGTTTGCCTAGGGTTTTGGTAAGGTTTTGGGTTAGGGTTTCAGCTAGAGTTAGGGTTAGGGTAGGGTTTAGGGTTTCAGCTATGATTTGGGTTCGGGTTTGGGTTACAGATTTGCCCAGGGCAAGAGTGATAGTTACGGTTAGGGTTTCACCCAGGGTTAGGGTTAGGGATAGGGTTATGTTTTCTCCTAGGTTTACAGTTGGGTTAATTTTAGGGTTTTGCCTAGGGTTAGGGTTAGAGTTATGGTTAGGTTTTTGCCTAGGTTTAGGGTTAGATTTAGGGTTAGGTTTTCACCGAAGGTTAGTTTTAGGGTTAGGGTTAGGTTATTGGCTAGGGTTATGGTAGGTTTAGGGTTAGGTTTTAGCCTAAGATTAGAGTTAGGGTTAGGGTTAGGGTTAAGGTTAGGGTTTCCCATCGGGTTAGTGTTAGGTGTAGGGTTAGGGTTTTGCCTAGGGTTAGGGTAAGGTTTAGGGTTAGCGTTAGGGTTTGAGGTAGGTTTAGTGTTAGTGTTAGCGTTATGGTTTCGCCTACGTTTAGGGTTAGGGTTTTTCCTAGGATTAGGGTTAGGTTTAGTGTTAGGGTATTGGCTAGGGTTAGATTTGTTTCAGCATTAAAGCTAAGGTTAGGGTTAGGTTTAGGGTTTTGCCTACTGTTAGGGTTAGGGTTAGGGTTAATTTTTCACCTAGGGTTATGATTAGGGTTAGGGTAAGGGTTAGGGTTAGTGTTAGGGTTATGGCTATGTTTTTGGCTAGGGGTAGGCTTAGGTTTAGGGTTAGGATTTCACCTAAATTTAGGGAGAGGTTAGTGCCATGGTTTTTCTTGGGTTAGGGTTACGTTAAGGCATTCAGCTAGGGTTACGGTTAGGATTATGTTTAGGGTTTCTCCTAGTGTAAGTAGTACAGTTAGGGTTAGGGTTAGGGTTAGTGTATGTTTTGCCTATCGTGAAGGTTAGGGTTATGCTTAGGGTTAGGTTTAGGGTTAGGGTTTTGCCTAGGGTTTTGTTAAGATTTAAGTATAGTGTTTAAGCTAGGGTTAGGGTTAGGGTAGAGTTTAGGGTTTCAGCTAGGTTTTGGGTTCGGGTTAGGGTTACAGATTTGCCTAGGGCAAGAGTGAGAGTTACGGTTAGGGTTTCACCCAGGATTAGGGTTAGGGTTAGGTTTATGTTTACTCCTAGGTTTACAGTTTGGGTTAATTTTAGGGTGTTGCCTAGGGTTAGGGTTAGAGTTAGGTTTAGGTTTTCACCTAGGGTTCATTTTAGGGTTAGGTTTAGGTTTTTGGCTAGGGTTAGGGTAGGTTTATGCTTAGGTTTTAGCCTAAGGTTAGAGTTAGGGTTAGGGTTAGGGTTAGGGTTAGGGTTTCCCATAGGGTTATTGTTAGGGGTAGGGGTAGGGTTTTGAGTAGGTATAGGGTTAGGTTTCTCCTAGGGTTAGGGTTAGGGTTTGAGCTAGGTTTAGGGTTAGTGTTAAGGTTACGGATTCTCCTACGTTTAGGGTTAGGGTTTTTCCTAGGATCAGGGTTAGGTTTAGTGTTAGGATTTTGGCTAGGGTTAGATTTGGTTCAGCATTAGACCTAGGGTTAGGGTTAGGTTTAGGGTTTTACCTACTGTTAGGGTTAGGGTTAGGGTTAGTTTTTACCTAGGGTTAGGGTTAGGGTTAGGGATTGGGTAAGTGTTAGGGTTAGTGTTAGGGTTAGGGTTAGGGCTATGTTTTTGGCTAGGGGTAGGCTTAGGTTTAGGGTTAGGAATTCACCTAAGTTAAGGGAGAGTGTTAGTGCTAGGGTTTCTGCTTGGGTTAGAGTTATGTTAAGGCATTCAGCTAGGGTTACGGTTAGGATTATGGTTAGGGTTTCTCCTAGTGTAAGTAGTACATTTAAGGTTAGGGTTAGGTTAGTGTATGGTTTCGCCTATGGTGAAGGTTAGGGTTATGCTTAGGGTTAGGTTTAGGGTTAGGGTTAGGGGTTTGCCTAGGGTTTTGGTAAGGTTTAGGTGTAGGGTTTCAGCTAGGGTTAGGGTTAGGGTAGGGATTAGGGTTTCAGCTAGGTTTTGGGTTCGGGTTAGGGTTACAGATTTGCATAGGGCAAGAGTGAGATTTACGGTTAGGGTTTCACCCAGGGTTAGGGTTAGGGTTAGGTTTTCACCTAGGGTTAGTTTTAGGGTTAGGGTTAGGTTTTTGGCTAGGTTTAGGGTAGGTTTAGCGTTAGGTTTTAGCCTAAGGTTAGAGTTAGGGTTAGGGTTAGGGTTAGGGTTAGGGTTATGTTTTCTCCTAGGTTTACAGTTTGGGTTAATTTTAGGGTTTTGCCTAGGGTTAGGGTTAGAGTTAGTTTTAGGGTTTTGCCTAGGTTTAGGGTTAGAGATAGGGTTAGGTTTTCACCTAGGGTTAGTTTTAGGGTTAGGATTAGGTTTTTGGCTAGGGTTAGGGTAGGTTTAGGGTTAGGTTTTAGCCTAAGTTTAGAGTTAGGGTTAGGGTTAGGGTTAAGGTTAGGGTTTTCCATAGGGTTAGCCTACTGTTAGGGTTAGGGTTAGGGTTAGTTTTTCACCTAGGGTTAGGGTTAGTGTTAGGGTTAGGGCTATGTTTTTGGCTAGGGGTAGGCTTAGGTTTAGGGTTAGGATTACACCTAGGTTAAGGGAGAGTGTTAGTGCTAGGTTTTCTGCTTCGGTTAGGGTTATGTTAAGGCATTCAGCTAGGGTTACGGTTAGGAATATGGTTAGGGTTTCTCCTAGTGTACGTAGTAGAGTTAGGGTTAGGTTTAGATTTAGTGTATGGTTTCGCCTA
Source organism: Pedetes capensis (assembly GCA_007922755.1). Classification (NCBI taxonomy): domain Eukaryota; kingdom Metazoa; phylum Chordata; class Mammalia; order Rodentia; family Pedetidae; genus Pedetes; species Pedetes capensis. The sequence continues at coordinate 9,968 of VMDO01037848.1, forward strand.
AAGTGAAGGTTAGGGTTATGCTTAGGGTTAGGTTTAGGGTTAGGGTTAGGGATTTGCCTAGGGTTTTGGTAAGGTTTAGGGTTAGGGTTTCAGCTAGGGTTAGGGTTCGGTTTAGGGTTACAGATTTGCCTAGGGCAAGAGTGAGAGTTATGGTTAGGGTTTCACCCAGGGTTAGGGTTAGGGTAAGGGTTATGTTTTATCCTAGGTTTACAGTTGGGGTTAATTTTAGTGTTTTGCCTAGGTTTAGGTTTAGAGTTAGGGTTAGGGTTTTGCCTAGGTTTAGGGTTAGAGTTAGGGTTAGGTTTTCACGTATTGTTAGTTTCAGGGTTATGGTTAGGTTTTGGCTAGGGTTAGGGTAGGTTTAGGGTTAGGTTTTAGCCTAAGGTTAGAGTTAGGTTTAGGGTTAGGGTTAAGGTTAGGGTTGCCCATACGGTTAGTGTTAGGGGTAGGGTTAGGGTTTTGCCTACAGTTAGGGTTAGGTTTAGTGTTAGGGTTTAAGGTAGGTTTACGGTTAGGGTTAGTTTTATGGTTTCGCCTACATTTAGGGTTAGGGTTTTTCCTAGGTTTAGGGTTAGGTTTAGTGTTAGGGTTTTGGCTAGGTTTAGATTTGGTTCAGTATTACAGCTAGGGTTAGGGTTAGGTTTAGGGTTTTGCCTAATGTTAGGGTTATGGTTAGCCTTAGTTTTTCACCTAGGGTTAGGGTTAGGGTTAGGGTTAGGGTAAGTGTTAGGGTTAGTGTTAGGGTTAGGGCTATGTTTTTGGTTAGGGGTAGGCTTAGGTTTAGGGGTAGGATTTCACCTAAGTTAAGGGAGAGTGTTTGTGCTAGGGTTTCTTCTTGGGTTATGGTTATGTTAAGGCATTCATCTAGGTTTACGGTGAGGATTATGGTTAGGGTTTCTCCTAGTGTAAGTAGTACAGTTAGGGTTAGGTTTAGGTTTGGTGTATTGTTTCGCCTAGAGTGAAGGTTGGAGTTATGCTTAGGGTTAGGGTTAGCGTTAGGATTTTGCCTAGGGTTTTGGTAAGTTTTAGAGTTAGGGTTTCAGCTAGGGTTAGGGTTAGGGTAGGGTTTAGGGTTTCAGCTAGGTTTTGGGTTCGGGTTAGGTTTACAGACTTGCCTAGGGCAAGAGTGAGAATTGCGGTTAGTGTTTCACCCAGGGTTAGGGTTAGGGTTCGGGTTATGTTTTCTCCTAGGTTTACAGTTTGGGTTAATTTTAGGGTTTTGACTAGGGTTACGGTTAGAGTTAGGGTTAGGGTTTTGCCTAGGTTTAGGGTTAGAGTTGGGGTTGGTTTTCACCTAGGGTTAGTTTTAGTGTTAGGGTTAGGTTTTTGGCTAGGGTTAGGGTAGGTTAAGGGTTAGGTTTATGCCTAAGGTTAGAGTTAGGGTTAGGGTTAGGGTTAAGGTTAGGGTTTCCCATAGGGTTAGGGTAAGGGGTAGGGTTAGGCTTTTGCCTAGGGTTAGGGTTAGGGTTAGGGTTAGGGTTAGGTTTAGGGTTTGAGGTAGGTTTAGGTTAGGGTTAGGGTTATGGTTTCGCCTACGTTTAGGGTTAGGGTTTTTCCTAGGATTAGGGTTAGGTTTAGTGTTAGGGTTTTGGCTAGGTTTAGATTTGGTTCAGTATTACAGCTAGGGTTAGGGTTAGGTTTAGGGTTTTGCCTAATGTTAGGGTTAGGGTTAGGGTTAGTTTTTCACCTAGGGTTAGGGTTAGGGTTAGGGTTAGGGTAAGTGTTAGGGTTAGTGTTTGGGTTAGGGCTATGTTTTTGGCTAGGGGTAGGCTTAGGTTTAGGGTTAGGATTTCACCTAAGTTAAGGGAGAGGGTTAGTGCTAGGGTTTCTGCTTGGGTTATGGTTATGTTAAGGCATTCATCTAGGTTTACGGTGAGGATTATGGTTAGGGTTTCTCCTAGTGTAAGTAGTACAGTTAGGGTTAGGTTTAGGTTTGGTGTATTCTTTCGCCTAGAGTGAAGTTTGCAGGTATGCTTAGGGTGAGGGTTAGCGTTAGGGATTTGCCTAGGGTTTTGGTAAGATTTAGGGTTAGGGTTTCAGCTGGGGTTATGGTTAGGTTAGGGTTTATGGTTTCAGCTAGGTTTTGGGTTCGGGTTAGGGTAACAGATTTGCCTAGGGCAAGAGTGAGAGTTACGGTTCGTGTTTCACCCAGGGTTAGGGTTAGGGTTAGGGTTATGTTTTCTCCTAGGTTTACAGTTTGGGTTAATTTTAGGGTTTTGCCTAGGGTTATGGTTAGTTAGGGTTAGGGTTTTGCCTAGGTTTAGGGTTAGAGTTAGGGTTGGTTTTCACCTAGGGTTAGTTTTAGGTTTAGGGTTAGGTTTTTGGCTAGGGTTAGGGTAGGTTTAGGGTTAGGTTTATGCCTAAGGTTAGAGTTAGGGTTAGGGTTAGGGTTAAGGTTAGGGTTTCCCATAGTGTTAGTTTTAGAGGTATGGTTAGGGTTTTGCATAGCGTTAGGGTTAGGGTTAGGGTTAGGGTTTGAGGTAGGTTTAGGGTTACTGTTAAGGTTATGGTTTCGCCTACGTTTAGGGTTAGGGTTTTTCCTAGGATTAGGGTTAGTTTTAGTGTTAGGGTTTTGGCTAGGGTTAGATTTGGTTCAGCATTACAGCTAGGGTTAGGGTTAGGTTTAGGGTTTTGCCTACTGTTAGGGTTAGGGTTAGGGTTAGTTTTTCACCTAGGGTTAGGGTTAGGGTTAGGGTTAGGGT
>VMDO01037849.1:0-13994 GCA_007922755.1 Pedetes capensis
ATATGTTGGATTACATTAATTGATTTCCGTATGTTAAACCAGCCTTGCATCTGTGGTATAAATCCCACTTGGTCATGGTGAATAATCTTTTTCATATGCTGCTGTATTCTGTTTGCCAGAATTTTATTGAATATTTTTGCATCTAGATTCATAAGGGAGATGGGTCTATAATTTTCTATCTTAGATGAATCTTTTCCTGATTTAGGTATCAGGGTGATGGTAGCTTCATAGAATGTATTTGGGAGTGTTTCCTCCTTTTCTATTCTTTGGAATAATTTGAGGAAGACAGGTATTATATCTTCTTTGACCAGTTCCTTTTTCAACTTTACCAATATCCTATGAGACAAGCATTCAAAGGCATCACAATGGGCTGGGTGCATTGGTCAGTGGTAGAGCATGTGCTTAGCAAGCCTGAGGCCATGGGTTCAATCCCCAGAAACAAACAAACACACAAAACATCATGATATTAAATGACACAGAGCTAAGGAGCAGCCTGGGATTCTGATACATGCTGTCTCAATGAACAGCACATAACTATAATCACTGTACAAAATTGCATCTCACAAACAAAACATAACGTAACTTGGACTCTATTTACCCTCTGGTTCCAGCTCTCATTTTTTGTCACAGTTACACTTCAGGTGTCCTTCTCCTGCCTATCTTCCCTTGTTGTTATTGTTGTTAGGTGCTGTTGAGTCAATTCTGACTCATAGCAATCCTATGTACAGCAGATCAAAACACTTCTTGATTCTGTGCCAGGCACATGATCTTATTTTTGTTTAATCCCATTGTTGCAGACACTGTGTCAATCCATCTGATGGAGGGTTTTCCTTTTTTTCGTTGACTGCCACTCTCCCAGAAATGATGTATTTCCCCAGGGATTGGTCTCTCCTGACTACATGTCTAAAATATGTAAGACGCAGTCTGGTCATTCTTGCTTCCAAGGAGCACTCTGGTTGCACTTCTTCTAGGACAGATCTGTTGGTTCTTTTGGCAGTCCATGGTATATTCAATAGTCATCTCCAGCATCATAATTCAAAAGCATCAATTCTTTTCCTGTCTCCTTTGTTCAATGTCCAGCTTTCACAACATATGATGTGACTGAAAATACTATGGCATGAGTCATGCACCTTTGTTTTTAATGTGACCTTGTTACTTCTTAATACTCTAAAGAGATCTTTTGCCACAGCTTCTCCCAGAGTAATGCGTCTTTTGATTTCTTGACCACTGCTTCCACAGGTATTGATTATAGAGCCAAGCAAAGCAAAATCTTGGACAACCTCAATCTTTTCTCCATTTATTGTGAGGTTGCGTACTGACCCAGTTGTAAGGATTTTTGTTTTGTTGATGTTTAGTTGCAACCCATATTGAAGGCTGTGATCTTTGACCTTCATAAGTAAATGTTTTAAATCCTCTTCACTTTCAGCAAGCAGAGTTGTGTCATCTGCATAACACAGGTTGTTAATGAGTCTTCCTCCAATCTTGATGCCGCATTCTTCCTCATAAAGTCCAGCTTCTCAGATTATTCTTCATTTTATATGATGAGATAGGGTGAAAGTATACAGCCCTGACACACACCTTTCTCAACTTTAAACCAGGCAGTGATTCTTTGTTCTATTCGAACAACTGCCTCCTGGTTCATGTACAGATTCCTCATGAATACATTTAAGTGTTCTGGAATTCCCATTTTCTGAAGTACTATCCAGAATTTATTATGATCCACACAGTCAAATGCCTTTGCATAGACAATAAAACATAGCCGTTTTTCTGATATTCTCTGCTTTTGGCTAATATCCACCTGACATCAGCACTTATGTCCCTGGTTCCCCACCCTTTTCTGAAATCCACTTGATTTTCTGGTAATTCCCTGTCTATATACTGCTGCAGTCACTTTTGAATGAATTTTAGTAAAATTTTGCTTGTGTATGATATTAATTTGTTCTGAATTTCTGAGGAAAGTTGTTGTTGTTGTTAGGTGTCATTGAGTCAGGTCCTTAGGGTTTTCTATGCCTGATTGTTTTGGGATTGCCTCAGGAGTGGATTGCCACATCCTTCTCCCATTTTTGCCATGCTGGGAATTGGACCCAGGATCTGAGAAACTGCAGAGAAGTGCTCTACAACTGAGCTAAATCCCTATCTTGCCTTAAGTCTCATTAACTGCATCCATCTGATTTCTTACATAAACAACTCCCACCAAGATCACCTATAACCTCATAGAGCAGCATGGAAAGAGGGTGGGATTTGGACTCATACAGACCTCTATTTATATCACAGCAAGATTTTCTAACATCTCTGATCTTCAGTTTTACTTCATACAAGTCTTGAGATTAAATGAGATCATGTATACAAAATATCTGGCACATTACTGATATTTGAAGTGATAATAATACTAATAGTATTGATCAGTCAGCAACATTGATAACTACTCTTTCTTTCTTGTAACAATCTGTACCTTTGGCTTCTAGGCACTTACTCCCTTTTGACATTCTCCAAATTTGCTAGAAGGTTCTTGGACTATTTCAAAATTTTATCTTTGTGTACTTAAATCTCAAATGTTGACATTCTGTAGGGGGTTGTTTTTGTCACTTTTCCCTTCTTGCTTGAAATCAGCAATTCTCAGTTTTTATGAGTAGGGATAGTAGGTGGAGGAGAGCTGAAGGGGTTTATCAAAATAGGGGTTTTCAACACTTACCCTCTCTTGGTTTTGTTCTAGGAAGGAAACTACCATCATTCTCTCTATCATCTTACTAGCTCTTCCCGAGAGACTTACTTTATTGGGAAATTTGTTGAGAGGCTAATACCCACTGACTCATGCTTCTTTTCCAACCAAATTAATAAGTAAGCTGATTCTTTCGGTGTTTCAGTTTTTACTTGGGGTTTTCTGGGGTTTGTTGTTGTTATTGTTGTTGTTGTTGTTGTTGTTGTTGTTTGGTGCTTTGGTTTGGTTTGGTTTGAGCTCATTTATTCTCCCTCATTCTCTGTTCCTGATTTCTTGGCGCTTTATCACCTGTACATGCTTACATATGAAGAGTGGCAGAGATTTCCAAGGCCACATGATTTCTGTTTTCTGATTTGGGGCAATAAGCATAACTTGCTGTACTCTACAGGAGAAACATTCAATTCTCTCCATTCCTATCCTGTGCAGGAAGGTTAAGTTCAAACCATAATGGGAGACCAGGGAGGCAGGGAGGATGCCATGGAAAACTACTTTTCTCTTAATTCCTTGAGTGATCACTCTATCACTCAGGACACTGGAGGAGGACACAGGTGAATGGCCCATAGCAGAGCAAGAACAAAAGAAAAAAATGCACTCTTTATTTTCTTTTCATTAATAAAATGTAACTTCCTTCTTAGGAGTTGCCTTTGAAGACTACATGGGCCACCAAAATATAGAGGTTGGATAACTAATTGAGAAGAGTGCACATGTGGCAGTATTTTTTTAATGTGGGCCACAATCTATTAGTTTGTTAAGAAATCGATTTAATGGATCATAACTAAACTTTTTTTAAAAAATTAAGATTAAAGGAGTAGAAAAGTTCAGAGTGTATTGGGCTTTTGGGAAGAGGGGAGCATAAAACAATCTATACAGGTTATAGTCTTAACTTTGTACAATTTATGCATAAGAAAATAGGGACTTGAATTCTGAGCATCGACATCATACCATGTTTTTCCACACCATCAATCTCATTTGCTGGTTTCCCTGGATGATAGCTTTCTTAAATGTAAGCAAAGTGGTTAAAGGTGCAGATCTTAGAATTCAAATCCCAGGCACATCATTTTACCAACTTACGTCTCACCCATGGGAATAATGACTGTGCTCACCTCATAGGGATGGTCAGGGGCTAAATTTAGCTCCTCCCCTAAATCCGTGTGCCGAATTCCTACCCCTCCCTCATCCCCTCTACCTCAAAATATTACTGAATTTTGAGAGGCCCTTTAAAGAGATAATTCAGTTAAAATGGGGTTGATAAGTTAATAGAGCAGGGGGGACCCACATATCCTTGGGGTCCTGGGCATGTAGTATTATTAATATACTGTTAAAATCAATATTAGTGTTAATGATAAGGGTTTTGTTTTGTTTGTCTTGCCTCCACCTCCTGAGTTACTGGGATTATAGGTGCAAGCCTCCGCTCCCAGCCAATGATAAGGTTTTTTCATTCTTTTAAGTACTCCTCCTGCTGCTTATTTTTCTCCAAGGAAGCACTGGTGTTATGGGATAGGGTGACTTGATTTCCTGACTAACCTGCTAGATTCTCCCTTGCTACTCTGGCTGTTTTGAGTAAAGAACTCTCAGCCAATGAGTCAGCTGAGCCACCCTTATACCATCACCAGTGGTTCTAAACACTTCATAGATGCCTTAAGGAAACTATGTTGATTATTGTCGCTGCAGCACAACTCCAGCTTCTGAAGGTGCAGCTCCAGCCATGGCTATTTCAAACAGTTTGTAGTTTACATTGTACTTTTTGCTTTCACAAATCTCAGTTACCTCTAGAAGACCCTGTGATCAACCCAGATCAGAAGGGGAGCATTTTTCCTGTTGTGACTGGTAAAGAGGGCTGCTGTGATTAGTGAAAAAGGGACTACTATGATTGGTGTAAACAGAAAGCTTCATTTATGTGATTGGCACAAACTCTCCTTTTCTGGCTATATAAGAAGGCTTATTTGAACTGAGCTGGCTCAGAGACTACCTCCTGTGCTGTCCTGCTTGTGTTGCAACCTTAAGTCCAATAAAAGGCTTCTCTCAAGTGGTCTTTTCCTACTTTCATTAGTGCAAGCTGAGCTGGTAACACAAAGAAAGAGGCAGCAGAGACAGCAGAACACTGGTGACAGCAGCAGTGAGAGATGGCAAAAGCAGTGGCAGAGACAGTAGAGCAGCCAGAATACCCAGCTACCGAAGCATCATAGTGGCTGGCTGCTTGACAGTTGAAGAAAAGATAAAGGTATAATATGAGAAACTGGTAGGAGCAGAAGCATTAATAGCAGCAAGCTTAAGGACTGTGATCACTGACTGCCAAATGGCAACAACAATGACAGTGGCCATAGCAATAAGAGGCACCTGAATAGTTTGTGAGAGTGATTAGGGCAGGAAGAAGAGGGACAATGGAAGACAGAAAAAAGGCTATAAAGGTCCAGAAAAGAGAAACTGCAGGCTGGTCACTGGAAGAGTTCCAGAGAGCTGTCAAGTCTTTAGGACCAAGGGTCTCAGACACTCTAGGCCTGCAAAGCAACATAGGCCTGAGCTGTAACACTGGCAACTGTTTAGCACTGAGGAATCCGAATACCTAGTCCTGCCCAGAAGCCACAATGCCAGGTGATTTCAAGGGCTGAGGAATCCTGACCTTCCTTTCCTACATAAGAGCTGTAGCAATTATGGGTTTAGCATTTCCCACCCCCTGGGCCTACACAGGATCTGTAACACTCCAAGGGCTGAGCAATCTCAACTTCCTTCACCACATAAGAGCTATAACACTAGAAAGTGTCACTTCCTGCTGCTGTTGCCTTCTATCTGCTATCACTGTTCACTGCCATCAAGTGTATAGGGATATAGACGCTGCCAAAGACCAGATTGGAAGACCTTCTTGAATAGCCACGATTTTCATTCAGGTAGAGCAGGAGGAACACAGCCAGCTGACCGGTGATGGCCCTAACCCAGTGGCTGGTGTGCTTTTAAGAAGAAGGAAATTAGGACACACAGAAAAACACCAGATATGCACACGGAGGAAAGACCAAGTGAGGACACAAAGAAAAGGCAGTCATCTTCAAGAAAAGACCAAAGGCCTTAGGAGAAATCAGACTTGCCATCACTTTTTTTTTTTTTCTTCTTTCCTTCTACCTTTCAGAACAGGGCTGGGATTTAGCTCAGTTGGTAGAGCACCGCCACTCTGCAGTCTCTGAGGTCCTGGGTTTGATTCCCAGCACCACAAAAATGTGAGAAGGATGTGGTAGTCTACTCCCAGGGCAATCCCCAAAACAAATCAGCCATTGAAAACCCTGTGAGGGTTGCTATGAGTTGGACATGATTCAACAGCACCTAACAACACCACCACACCTTTCAGAATAGTAAGACAAAGTTCTGCTGTTTAAGCCACCCAGTCAGTGGTATTTTGCTATGGCAGTCCTAGCAAGCTAGTACTGGTTTGTTATGAATACTAAAAGTTTATAGATAGACAGATGATAGATAGATATAGTGCCTGGATGGGAGTTTCCTATTATTATTGCTGGATTTAAAAGTTCATTTTCTTTGTTTCTTAAATGCTTAAATCTTACTTCCTTCTCAAATGTAATTCCATATAAAGTACATATATATAAATGATATCTACTTGGTTACTGTTTATTCTTTCTGCTAATTTGTAAGATCCTAAAAGAACACGTTGGCCTGTTAAAATAGTAAAGTGTTTGTGATACATTAGGGATAAATACATATTTATTAAATTAATGAAAGGTTCCCAATCAGCATAAGTACTGTGCCAAATTACTTTTGCTAAATATGGTCCAACTGATTTGAGCATTTCTTTTTTCACATTCTTCTCTGAATTCGTGTCCTAGTTATTCCAAAAACAGTTATCATTAAGGATATAAACCAGATTATAGAAATGAATCTTATTTTTCTAATAACCTTATGCAAAATGTTAAAAAAGGAATAAAGGAAGTAGTTATAAAGAATCTGACCACAGAATGCTTTGGTACCACAGACAAAACAGAGGCAGCAACAAGAGCAGCTTCACAGAGTGAAGCATGTTAGGTACAGGGGAGCTCCCTCCTACTCTCTAGGGTGAAGAGTTTCTACCTCCATGACAGTGGCACATTCAGCACAGGGATGGGGGTCACCTGTGATTCACAAGTCTGACATAGTAAGGTCAAAGCCACCTATAAAAAGTCCCCAGTCCAGTCCCAGAACCATGGGCACAATCTACTGATTTTACATATGTCAACATTCATGTAGCAGTGCTTACAGGAGGGGCTAAAATCCGGTTGTGTGGAGGCCCTCTAGAGACCCTGCAGGGATTTATGTTCCTGTGCATGAATAAGGAAGAAAGACGAAAAAGCAATGTTTACTGTGAGGACGGAATTCTGTTCCTCTTGTTTTCTCCTTGACAATGTGTTAGAGCCCAAAAGGTTAAAGAACAGTATTTGCAAGTGGAACAATGTAGCCAGGCCTTCCAGCAGCAAATAAGGTTCAGCAGCTACAAAAGTTACATAGCCTATTGAGGTAAAAATAATCCAAACTCTATTTATAAGACAATGACTGTGACTCATCCCTCAGTAGCAATAGTTAGGAGCATCATTAGGTCTTGAAAATCCAGTGAAGGGTGCTACATGGTCAAAAGAATCAATAAAATGTGAGCCAGGATGGTGCTGCACACCTGTAATCCCAGTGACTCGGGAGGTGGAGGCAGAAGGATCACAAATTCGAGGCCAGAGGGAGCCTGTGTAACTTAGCAAGATAAAAAAAAATAAATAAATTAAAAAAAAAAAAGTTTAAATGGACTAGAGGTGCAGCCCAGTGGCATAGCACTTGTAAGGTATGTGTGAGGACCTGGGTTCAAGCCCCAAGTACCACCAAGAAAGAAAGAAAGAAAGAGAGAGAGAGAGAAAAAAAACAATAAAATGCCAGTCATTTTTCAGGAAGGAAGCAAATTGTGAAATAGTCTTGTTTAGTTTTTCTAATATGCCTCTTGTCTCAGAGGCAGTAAAAAGAAGTTCTGGGCCAAGAAAATTTAAAGATACTTAACAAATCGGGAAATACCAGGTGCTATGGGCTTGGGATGGGAGAAGGATGTGGCAATCCACTCCCAATGCAATCCCAAAACAGTCAGCCATTGAAAACCCTATGAGGGTCATTATGAGTTGAACAAAACTCGATGGCACCTAACAACAACAACAATAGCCTTGGAGGAAGGACCTGGCAGCCCATTCCCAAAACAATGTTGTTATTGTTAGGTGCCGTCGAGTCGGTATCCGACTCATAGTGACCCACATAGCGTTTTCAATGGCTGACTGTTTCGGGATTGCCTTGGGAGTGGATTGCCAGGCCCTTCTCCCATTTATGTGGTGCTGGGAATTGAACTCGGGACCTCAGAGACTGCAGTGCAGCGCTCTACCAACTGAGCTAAATCCCAGCCCCCCAAAACAATAAGCCATTGAAAATCCTACGAATATCACAGAAGCACTGACATGGTGCTGAACGAGGCAAAGTGTCAGCTAGTGTTTCATTCAGTTGTACACAGGGCTGTTATGAGTCAGACCTAATAGACAGCACCTAACAACAACAACAACAACAACAACAACAAATCTGGAGAGGGTAAAAGAATTCATAGCTAAAGTAACATAGGAAGTAAAGCAGTTTCTGTATGCCAAAAAGCCTTTGACTCTTTGGCCTGAAAAGAGGGAAGGAGATGAAAACAAAGTTCCTAAAATGATGACAAGTATAGACAGGACCCACATAGACTTCTTCACCAGATCACAGAGTTCTGCAAAGACCGGTGGGAACATCAGTACTCCACAGCAACTCAGAGATCATTCTAATCCCATCCCCTGGGTAAAAATTAGGGAATTGAGAGCCAGAGAAAGGAAATGACTTCTGGAGAACATCCTTGTTGGTAATAGCAGAATTAAGAACAGGCCTTAGTCCTCTATCCAGAGACTTCTCCCAACTCTATTCTGAGTCCTCGTATCGCACCCTAGCTAATGACACATGCCCTTCAAGCCATACTCAATTCATTCTCTTTTGGCAGCACAAAATTCAGAAAACAGATGAAGAAACTTATTCTAAGGTGAAAAGAGCAATAACTAGATGCCTTACCACATCTATCGTATCAGATTTCTATTGATCATTTGGAAAGATTAAAAGTCTAAACCAAAGAATCAAATACCTACATCACCGCTCTCTGATATGGAAGATAATGAGAGTCAGGGACAACCTAAAATTGTACAAACTGTACACCAAGAAATACCCCAACATCTGACTAGAAGTGGTACAATTTATGGTGCCTCCATCCATTTATCTGTTTTTATTAGCAATGACCTCAATGGCAGAGAAACATATCAAGTAGAAAAGTGCCGATATGTTTTAACTGGAAGCATCTCAAAGGATCCTCTTGACTCCTCAAAATTTCCCCTCAGTGTTCTTTGGCTATGTCCATGTATTCACTTTTCTAAAAATACAAACATCTATGAAAAATGACTTAATATCTGGATATAACCTGATTTGCCTGCTGAAAATTTTATCCTTAATTAAACCTACCTAGAGCTTTAGGTGGGCTGGGATTTAGCTCAGTTAGTAGAGCGCAGCTCTGCAGTCTCTAAGGTCCTAGGTGCGATTCCCAGCACTACAAAAATGGGAGAAGGACATGGCAATCCACTCCAGAGGCAATCCCGAAATAATCAGCCATTCAAAACCCTATGAGGGTTGCCATGAGTCTGATCCGACTCGGCAGCACCTAACAACAACAACAACAACAGAGCTTTAGGCTACTAGGACATTGGAAAGCGTAGTCGCATAGCTGAAAGGGAAGGCAGGCAGTAGAAAGAAGAGAAATCTTCAGCTTCCCAATGTTTGCCGGATCCCTGAGACTCCTCTTACTGTTGGCAAAGACATCGTAGCCTCCAAAGGAAATAGCTGTGGTGGGTCTGCCCTTCCCAAAAGTGAATGTTTACCTTTATATTTGCCTCCACAAACCAGTCATGGTGCATACTTGTAGTCCCAGCTACTTGGGAGGCTGAGATAGGAGATTCCTTAAGCCTGCTATCTTGAGACCAAGCTGGGCAACATAGCAAGATCCCACCAAAAAAAAAAAATTCCGTTTACAGATCCACCCTCTAAGAATGTTACTTTCTGAAAAACTCTGGGATGGATGGAATGGAAGCCAGGAAGAAGGAAGGTGAGTCTTGCCACTTCTAAAGCAGAGTTTACAGTAATTCAGATTCCAATGAGGAAAAACCATAAGTACATGCAAACAAAAGTTGAAGCATATTCAGTAATTGATTCTAACTACGTTTCAACGAAGAGGAGCTTATAAAGAAATGAGTTCAACTATTACTGGGCCGTTGTTAAGGAAAATCTTGACAGTGTCTCATTTCATAAAACAATTTTGAGGAAATTATCCATTACAGTCATGGACCCAAACTTTATGAGCAAGATTGCCAGCAAATAGGTTTTTCCTCGAACAATTTCAAATAAAAACCTATTTGCTACTCTCTCTGTCACACACCACATCTTAAGTGTATATGTTCCTAGGAATCACCTCTTTTGTCCTCTTCTATTGATATCATCCGAAGGTAAAAAATAGCCCTAATTTCAGAATATTCTGGGGGCTTTATCAATAACTTTGAAGAGTGTGCGTGTGCTTAAACTACACACATGAGCATTTATACTTACTTAGTTGGAAGTTTATAAGTAGATGGTTATGTTAAAACTAGTCCACCAGAACATATACATAATGGAATACTACTCAGCAATCAAAAATAAATAAATAAATAAATAAATAAATAAATAAATAAAGTCATTTGCAGCAAAATGGATGGACTTGGAGAAAATTATCTTAAGTGAACGAACACAAGCCCAAAAAGAGAAATACCACATGTTCTCCCTCATGTGTGGGAGCTGAATTAAACTTAAAAGAAGGAAAAAATCCTATACAGAAATTGGAACATAATAAAAAGCTCATGTAAACTTAGCACAGAAGGGACAATTTAAGGAGTGGAAAGAAGGAGGGAGGGATCTAGCAAAAGGAAGCAATGATGGGAGAAGACAGGAGGGGGAGGAGGAACAAGGAGGAGCGAGGAATGAGAGAGAGGATGACTTCAAAGTAAACAGCCCAAATTTAATAGTTCAGGAAATAATTATAATAATACCAACAATACCAAAGGATGGCAATAATGCAAACAGACTAGATTATTCCTGTAATACTGCTGACAATGTAAAAAGATAGATCACTATAGAAAAAAGTTTGGACTTAAATCATAATCCGGATGCACGGGTATAGATAAATATTCCCATGAAAAGACATGCAAGTAGAAAGGAGGCCATTAGTGGTGGGGTGGGAGATGGGGGACAAGGGGCACAAAAGGGTAAGGGGGAAGTTATATGTGCAATGTACAGTGAAATGCATATATGGAAATGTCACAATGAAATATGTGTCAAAATCAAACACACTAAGTTGTACATTAAAAATTTCCAACTAAAAAAAAAAAAAGTGGTCCATCAGAAAACTACGTTGTTGTTATTGTTGTTAGGTGCTGTCGAGTCGGTATCCAACTCATAGCGACCCTCATAGGGTTTTCAATGGCTGAGTGCTTCGGGATTGCCTTGGGAGTGGATTGCCAGGCCCTTCTCCCATTTTTGCGGTGCTGGGAATTGAACTCAGGACCTCAGAGACTGGAGTGCAGCGCTCTACCCACTGAGCTAAATCCCAGCCCATCAGAAAACTATATAATCCCAAAAAAGTTTCTCTAGCAGCTGGGTATGGTGGCTCTCACTGGTAATCCCAACACTTGGGAGACTGAGGTAGGAGGACCATGAGTTTGGGGACAGCCTGGGCTATAAAGTGAAATCCCAAACTCAAAAAAATATATATAAAATTATGAAATAAAGAAAGTTATGTAATGTTACTGTCTTTAATAGGAAGAAAATATGCATCAGATTGCAATAGGATTTTCAGTAAAATACATACTTGGTATGCTAAGTACCAGTTGAGTGTATAATAAATATTTGTTGAATGCATAATTGATGCTGTGCCTTTTGGGAATAAAGTGCCACTTAATGATAGGAATATACACTTTTGAAAGCAGGAAATTCCAAGAACAAAAAAAGACCAACCAGGTGCCAATATATTTTGAAATAGTACTGTAGGGCATATAGTTGATAAGTTACCTTTTGCTTAATGATAAGCCAATTAAAGAAGGCAATGAACTTGACCTGTGGTTTTGGAAACACATTCAGATTTTGATAACATTGAATTTAAGAAAAAGATAAAAGCAGCAGAACTAGTTTATTCTACTGATTAGCTATAAGAGTATGAGGGGATTTTTTTTATTTTTTATTTTTATTTATTTATTTATTTATTTATTTATTTATTGAAGCACAATCTTACTATATAGCCCTAGCTGGCCTCAAACTTGCAATTTTCCTCTCTCAGCCTCCCAAGTGCAAGGATTACAGCAGTATGCCACCATCTCCAGCTGTTGTTGTTAGGTGCCATGGAGGTGATATCTGACTCACTGGGACCCTATGTACAACAGATGACACAGTATTGTCAGTGCTTCTCTGCTATTCATAGGGTTTTCAATGGCTGATTGATGTTGGGAGTAGGTTGCTGGGTTCTTCTCCCCATGCCCAACCAGTAAGTTATAATTGATATAAAGGACTTTCCTCCAAAAGACCCTCTGCCCACTTGTCTATAAATGAAATTTCTTAGCATAGGAAGCAGGTGAGAGAATGAAAAGAGCACAGAGATTGGATTCTGAAATACTTGGACACACATCACAACACTAACATTTACACTTGTATGTGACCAAGAAGAATGAATGTGTTTGGACCCTTAGTTTTTTATCTGAAAAATGAAGACAATAATATCTACTCTTCAGTATTGCCGTGAGAATTAGTGATAATATATGTAAATTTTCTGGTAAATTAAATTG
Organism: Pedetes capensis; assembly: GCA_007922755.1. Taxonomy (NCBI): domain Eukaryota; kingdom Metazoa; phylum Chordata; class Mammalia; order Rodentia; family Pedetidae; genus Pedetes; species Pedetes capensis. The sequence continues at coordinate 12,640 of VMDO01037849.1, forward strand.
ACATTAAATAAACAATAGCTATCATCAAAATTATAAAAAATTCAAAGTGAGAAAATGTCTAAAAAGACAAAATTATGGAATAATCATTGATTTAAAAATAACACTCAAGTTGGATGTGATGGCATACACCTATAGTCCTAGCTACACAGGAGGCTCAGGCAGAAGGATTGCTTGAGCCCACAAGCTCATGATTAGCCTGGAAAATAATGAGAACAGGTCTCAAAATTTTCTTTTAAATACTGAAGAACCATATTTCAATATGGTTCTGTAAAACATGTAAGTTGATGAATGTGTAAGCAAAAGTGATGTAATAGTTGCATGATGGATATAGCAAAAGTCTTACTACTCTATATACAAGCAAAATTTATAAATAAATAAATAAGTAAAAATACTCAAGACTATATTTTTGGATGCAAAGCATCATTTGAAATCTGAAGTAGGCTTTCTACTCAGTATATAGTTGTTTTCATTTTCTGTTTGTATTTAAAAAACAGCAAACAAACAAACAAAAAACCTTATATATCCTTCACCTAGAGTAAACAATTGATAGCTCTTGGCCACATTAGTGCATTCTCTTTCTCTCTCTAAACACACACACACACACACACAAACTTTTTTTTTTACCTTTTAGGAATAAGTTGAAAATACCATGACAATTCACTCCTAAATACTTGAGCATACCTTTCCTAGGATAAAGACATTCAACGAGCTCTCTCATTTTAATACATCAATCAGGAATAGTAAATGTAAACAAATTGTAAATTGTCAGACACTAAAATGCATGTTCTTAAATTGGAAACCTGTGCATATTTTTCAGTACTGATTCGTAACTACAGGATTGGCAGACCACAGATGATAATAAAGTCCTACTGAAGGTTTATAAAGTAAAATGTTTTATGCAATAAGTAGTTTTAAACTTACCTTAGGAAATCCTGATTTCTCAGAAAGTCAGATAAACAGCTGAGTTTCAGCACATTGATATGGAACATTTGCGTGAGTGACTCCAATTTGAATTTTAGCCTGGTCTGTTGGCACCTAGTGCAGGAGATTAGTCTAAAACAATAGCATCCTATGTTTAACACTTGTTGTTGTTGTTGTTAGGTGCCGTCAAGTCAGTATCCGACTCATAGCGACCCTCTGCACAACACGGGAAACACTATTGTCAGTGCTTCTCTGCTGTTCATAGGGTTTTCAATGGCAGATTGATTTTTGGGAGGGGGTTGCCAGGTCCTTCTCCCAAGCCTACAGCTTCTGGTGTTCCCAGGCGGTCTCCCATCCAGGTACTAACCAGGCCCAACCCTGCTTAGCTTCCGAGATCTGACGGGATTGGATGCCACAGGGCTATGGCTGCAGGC
>VMDO01037850.1:0-13989 GCA_007922755.1 Pedetes capensis
GAAGCAAAAATGGCCAGACTGCATCTTACATATTTCGGACATGTAGTCAGGAGAGAACAATCCCTGGAGAAGGACATCATGTTTGGAAGAGTGGCAGGTCAACGGAAAAGAGGAAAACCCTCCACCAGATGGATTAACACAGTGTCTGCAACAATGGGCTTAAACATAAATAAGATGGTTTGCCTGGCACAGAATCGGCGGCAAGTGTTTCGATCTGCTGTACATAGGGTCGCTATGAGTTGGACTCGACTTGACAGCACCTAACAACAACAACAACAAATCCAAGTTCTGAATATTTTGTTGTTTTTGCTTATGGCTTATGGATGCCTAGAGCTTATGGCCACCCCATGGTACCAAACCTCCTAGCATGTTTCACTAGACCCCCAGAAGTCATCTTTCTAGCAAGGTTTAGTGCCATTCCCACAGGCAGTTTCTCAACAAGTCTAGCTGGCACCCCAGTAAGCTTCCTAATGACTTTCTTAAGCACCCCAACCAACATATCAGCAAATCCTACCAACAACCCCACAGATGATTTCCTGCTTGCTTGCCCCCAGCCAGTGGCAACACAGTGGGCTACTGCCATGCCTCAGTGTGAAGGAGTTCCTTCAAGTTTGTTTCTTTTGTGGGTACTCTGCTTCAGCTCTAGAAAAGAAGGATACTCTCTGCCTCAGGTTAGTAATCCTTTATATTAATAGGCCTCTGTTCAAGTTACTATTGTGGTTTCTATCTTCTAACTGAACTCTGATATTTAGTCTATGCTAACATATAAAACTATAATCTGCAATATGAATTTACATTAATATTTTTAGAATTTTCTGGTTTATTTCATAACTACTTGTAATGTTCACATATCTATGTCAAAACATTTCATTATATTTTAAACATTGCCATTAAATTCAAGTCATAATACACATCATGTCATTAAACCAGACTTTTGGCTAATAATTACAAGAAAAGAAAAGCATACATGAAGACAAAGCAAGAAAAGACTATCCAACTAAACATGCCAAGCAAACCTATATTCTTATAAAAGATTAAATCCAAATCTATACTTACTTATACTTTGATATAAAGTTTAAGCCAAGTTTTTAAAATTACCATTGCTGTTGTTAGGTGCTGTTGACTAGGGTCCAACTCATACCAACCCTCATAGGGTTTTCACTGGATGATTGTTTCAGGATTGCTTCAGGAGTAGATTGCTAGTCCTTCTCCTGCTTTTGTGGTGCTGGGGATTGAACCTGGGTCCTTAGAGAGTACAGAGGAGCACTAGGGTCACTATGAGTTGGACATGATTCGACAGCATCTAACAACAAAAATTACCATTAGATAATAAAAATGCTGCATTTGAGAATATTTCAATGACTTCACAATGTTAATTATGTGGTGAAATTACTTATTCCTCACTCTATAAAAAATATAATTATTGACTATAATTGCTACTCAGGAAGAGTATTTAATCTCTATGTGCAGAATATAGAAAAATTCACACTTTTTGCCTTCAATTTCTCTATCTCACATCCAGTTAGACCAACATCTTAATTCAGGAGGAAACTGTCAAAATGAATAAAAAGTGAAAGATTGCATAGTATTATAAACCCAAGAAAAAGAACACTGTGAAATATTAATTTCAGAGATCTCATTCTGGAATTTGTCTCCGGATACAAAATACATCTTAAAAACTAAAACAATGTCTACTTCATACACACACACACACACACACACACACACACACACACACACACAAACTTATTGCTACTGGTGTGCAACAGAGAAATGTAAGAAGAATCATACTCCCCCCCCCAAAAAAAAGATATTCCATCCTAATCCATAAATATGTAAATATGTTTCCTTCCATGGCAAAAGGAAATCTATACATGTCATTAAAATGAGAAGACTATGCTTAGATATCTGATCTGGATAGGCCCAATCTAATTGCATAAATCCTTAAATGAGAAAAATCTTTCCCAGCTATGAACAGAGAGAGAGATGCAGTGTTAGAAGGGTCAGAGAAATGGCATCTTGAGAAGGGTTTGATGTCCCATTGCTGATTCTGAAATACCGTGCAGTGGGCTTTGTGCAAGTATTAGAGAGAGGACTCTAAGAGCTAAGAATAGCCTTTAACTGATTGATAATGAGGAAATGGGAATCTCAGTCCCATAAACTAAAGAAATCAAACTCTTCCAATAACACAAAAAAGCAAATAAATGCTTCTTCCCTAGAGCTTTGAGAAAGAAATGCAGCTGTGCCTACACCTTGATTTCAGCCCCATAAGACATGACAGATTTCTGACCTACAAAACTGTAAGACAATAAATGTGTCTTCCTCTAAACTACTAAATTTTCTGAAGGAATAGTAGACTATTAAGGCAAGGAATACTTTGTATAACTTTGGTAGATCTAAGTCTTTACTAATGAATGTGACAATATCCTTTTAACAGGTATTGAAAGTATTTATTGTATCCTCTACAGTTCTCAATGTTTTCCTCTCCTCTTAATTTATTTACTTAACACACACTTAAACTGGGCATGGTGGCACATGCTTGTAATCCCAGCATCTGGGAGGCTGAAGCAAAAGGAGCTTGAGTTCAAAGCCAACCTGAGCTACATAGGAAGATCTTACCTCAAAAACTATTTATATGGTGCTTATTATCCTAGGCCTTCTTTACACATGTAAAGTCAATTCTCAAAACAGCTTCGGAAATAGGAGTTATTATTCCTATTTTCCAGCTACTTCGTGCACAGCTACAAAGTAACAGCATGGGATGCAAACAGGCTGTCTGAGTCAGAGTCCAGGCACTTAAGCACTTACTGTTTTTCATTAGACTAAATGGCAAAGTAAGGGAAAGAGAATGAGGTTTGGAGTTAGAAAAATCAGTGTCCCTGTGACATGAAACCTAGCACACCAGAGATACATTTAATCAGAGATACATTTAAATTCAAATGAAACCCTATGTGGGACAAGCTCAAGATAAAACCAAATACTAGTCTCATGCTACTGAGTTCTCATTGTTCTTCCTCCCAATTCCACATGTTCCTTCTCAGAACCTGAGCTGAGACAACATGTGTGGACTGCCTTTTGTTGTTGTTGTTAGGTGCTGTCAAGTAGGGTGTAACTCATAGCGACTCTATGTATAACAGAATGAAACACTCCCTGACACTGTATCATGCACATGTTGGGTTGTTGGTTTTTTTTTTTTTTTTTTATGTTTAAGCCCATTGTTGCAACCACTGTGTCAATCCATCAAGTTGAAGGTCTTCCCTTTTTTTTTGTTGACCCACAACTCTCCCAAACATGATGTCCTTCTCCAGGGATTAGTCCCTCCTGATAAATAACATGTCCAAAATACGTCAGATGCAGTCTAGCCATCCTCATTTCCAAGGAGCACTCTGGTTACACTTCTAGAACAGATCTGTTGGTTCTTTTGGCAGTCCATGGTATATTCAATATTCACCTCCAGTACCATAATTCAAAAGCATTAATTCTTCTCCTGTATCCCTTATTCACTGTCCAGCATTCACAAGCATTTGATGCAACTGAAAATATCATAACATGAACCAGGTTCACCTTCATTTTCAATGTGATGTCTTTAATCCTCAACACCTTAAAGAGGTCTTTTGCAACAACTTTTTCCAAGGCAATGCATCTTTTGATTTCTTAACTGCTCCCTCCATGGGTGTTGATTGTAGAACCAAATAAAACAAAATCTTGGACAATCTCAATCTTTTCTCCATTCATTATGAAGTTGCTTACTGACTGAGTTGCAAGGATTTTTGTTTTGTTGATGTTGAGGTACAATCCATTCTGAAGGCAATATTCTTTGATCTTCATCAACAAGTTGTTCTAATCCTCTTCACTTTCAGCAAGCAAAGATGTGAAGGAGTTTTCCTTCAATTCTGATGCCACATTCTTCTTCATAAGACCAGCTTCTCAGATTATTTGCTCAGCATAGAGACTGAAGAGGTACAGTGAAAGGATACAGCCCTGATGCACACCTTTCCTCACTTTAAGCCAAGTAGAGTTCCCTCATTCTATTTGAATGACCGTCTCCCGGTTCTTGTACAGATTCCTCATTAGTACAATTAACTGCTCTGGTATTCCCATTCTTCACAGTGTTTCCATAATTTGTTGTGATTCACACAGTCAAATGCCTTTGCATAATCAATAAAACACAGATAGACATCTTTTGGTATTCTCTGCTTCTAGCTAATATCCACCTGATATCAGCAATGCTATCCTTGGTTCCATGCCTTCTTCTGAATCTGACTTGATTTCCTGGTCATTCCCTGTTTATATACTGCTGCAGTCACTTTGGAATGGTTATTAGTAAATCTTACTTGCATGTGACATTGATATAGTTCAATAGTTTCTGCATTCGGTTGCATCCCCTCTCTTGGGAATAGGTACAAATATGGATCTCTTCCAGTCAATTGGCCAGGTAGCTGTTTTCCAAATCTCTTGGCATAAACACAAAAGAAACTCCAGTGCTGCATCTATTTGTTGAAACATCTCAATTGGTATTTCATCAATTCATGGAGTCTTGTGTTTCACCAATGCCTTCAAGGCAGCTTTTACTTCTTCTTTCAGTACCATTGGTTCCTGATCATATGCAACCTCTTGAAATAGTTGGTCATCCACCAATTCTTTTTGGTATAATGACTATCTATTCCTTCCATCTTCTTTTCATGTTTCCTGCATCCTTTAATATTTTCCCTGTAGAATCCTTCACTATTCCCACTCAAGACTTGAATTTTTTTCTTCAATTCTTTAAGCTTGAGAAAAACAGAGTGTGCTCTTCCCTTTTGGTTTTCTATCTCCAGCTCTTTGCACACAATTTTGTCTTCTTGAGCTATCCTTTGAAATCTTCTGTTTAGTTCTTTAACTTTGTCATGTCTTCCTTTCACTTTAGCTGCTGTATATTCAAAGGCAAGTTTTAGGGTCTCTTTTGACATGTAATCTGGTCTTTTGTTTTTTTCCTATCTTTTTAATAACCTTTGGCATTCCTCATGAATGATGTCTTTAATGTCATGCCACAACTCATCTGGTCTTCAATCATTAGTGTCTAATGCATCAAATCCGTTCTCTGAACTCAGGTGGGATTTACTCAAGGTCATACCTTGCTTTTCATACACTTGCTCTAATTTACTTCACTTTCAGTTTGAACCGGCACATAAGCAGTTGATGGTCTGATCCACAATCGGCACTAGGTCTTATCATCAAAAATAGACTAGAATTTAACTACCAGAACTTTACTATGAAACAAAAGGGGAAAAAATTAAGAATATTAGATATGAGGTACAGGTATTGCAAAGACTCTTCAACTTAAGGAAAACATATGCATACATTATCTCAAATAAAACAGTTTATCAAATACTCTAAATGGCTCATTTCTTTAGCTTAATCTTGTTACCATGTTACCTTGTTCTTTTTAACAAACTTGAAGAGTGATCACACCAATAAGTAAATATTATTTATATCTTTTATCATCCAGAAATTCAACTTTATCATTTGTATTCTAAATATTGAAACTGGAATTAAAGGTTCAAGTCCTCAGAGGAACACACCCTCTGCATGAGTTAATCCTTTAAATGTCTACATTGAAATTCTTCCAATTTTAAATGTCTATTTCTCTTTTGAGGCATACCTATAAGATAATCCAATTCCACATATTCTTACAATCCATTTAGCTTCCTATCCCCACAATATTACCATCATTATTGCCCATGGAATTTTGTTGTTACTGTTGGCTTCTAAAGTGCTAACAACTAATATTTCTTTTTTTTTTTTCTTTTTTTTCTTTTTTGCAGTGCTGGGGGTTGAACCCAGGGCCTCGCGCGCGCCTGCATGCTTTGCAAGTGCTGGACCACTGAGCTGCGCCCCCAACCCTTTTTTTTTTTTTTGAACTTTTTTGAGATAGGGTCTCGCTAAGTTATGCAGACTGCCTCTGGTCTTGAACTTGTGATCCTCCTGCCTCTGCCTCCCCAGGAAAGGATTACAGGCATGCACCACCACCCCTGGCCACAACTAATATTTCAAACAAAAATATTCCAACAAAAAAAAATGTATCTAGTACCAGAAAAACAAAAGGCTTAATCTCTAAAAATCCTAGAAAAAATGCCAATAAAGTTTTAATGGAAGTAGTATTTATTAAATATATTTTTTCTCACTGATTTCATGTGTTGACAACTGTTTGCTTGTTAGTTTAATTAATACTGTGTGTCATAACCAACAGCTCTCATGGCAAAGAAAAGTAACAATAAAACTTCTTGTGAATGTGACCACTAAATCCCAAATACAATCACTTCTTAAGGTATTACCAGCCATCTATGCTATCTATTCTGTACTTAATAAAATGTTGGCTATTAAATATTAGTAGAATAAGAGCTATAACAAAGACAAGCAATAGAGTTATGGAAGCACAAAGGAGTCAGGTGACCCAGTTTTCAACAGTTTGGAAACTTTAGATAAATTTTAGCTAAGAACTTGTAAGAGTCTGCTACAAAGAAAAGTAGGTAGGGCAAAGAGAATAGTATGTGTTAAACTACAGAAATAAGGTTTAAAAGAAAAAATAGAAAGAGAACTTCAAAGAGCCTGATACAACCAAACCAGACAGTGTCAGTGAAAGACTACCAGGAAGTGAAGATTGACAAAAATATCACAAAGGACCTCATATGACATACCTAAAAGTTTGGACTTTATACTAAAGGCAATGGAGAGAGACTAAAGAATAGTAAGGATTGAAAGACACATCTGTATCTTAATTGGAGTATTATGGAGTTTGGGTCAGAGGAAGTGAACATGAAGGAGGAGAACCCTACTTAGAAATGAATAAAGGAATAAAGCCATGAAACAAGTCAATGACAATGAAGATGGTAAGGAGATAGATTTCAAAGATATTTGAGATATGTGATAATAAGCCTTAGTAATTGATTATATTTGATCACTGAAAGAAGGAAATTAGGATGACCCCAAGACCACCACCATGTTTTAACAGTGTTTTTTGACTGACTGCTAGGTGCCTGGCACTCCCTAACCATAAGAATAAATTAATTGATTAATTTCAAAGATTAAAACTTGGTCCATGACTTCAAAGAAACCAGTTATACTAAGGAAAATATAGACATTAGTAACCACTACTGAATATCAGAAACATCATAAAATAAATATTTATAAAATGCCAGGTACATTGGAATAAGAAACCCCCTACTTGGTGAAAATACATTAAAGAGAATCTTATCATAGCAATGGAGCTGCACACAAACCAGCCCATTAGGCAAGGAGTAAGTCCATGCATATAACAAAGAGTTAAAGAACATGATGTTTAGAAGGACCAGTAAGATTTCAGTGGTTACCGGACACGCATGCCTTTAATCGCAGAGACTTGGGAGGCTGAGGCAGGAGGACTGCAAGCTCAAGGCCAGGGGTAGCATATGTAACTTAGAAAGACCCTGTCTCAAAATTAAAAAAAAAAAAAAAGGTAAAAATTAGGCTGGGAGTGCAGCTTAGCAGTAGAGCACTTGCAAAGCATGCGTGAGACCCTGGGTTCAAACTGTATGTACACACAAAAACAAAAACAAAAAAAACATTTTTGTGGCTGCATTAAATGAGACATGGGGTAAAATGAATCCAGAATATCAAAAACCATGGTTCATTATTCACATTCATAATTTCAACAATTTATTACTGAAACATATAGTACCAATCCAGGTCCTGGCAGGAAAAAGATGGTACATTCAAACCAAGAAAGAAACTAACAAGAGTTTAATATAGGGATTATTTACTTTACAAAGGGAAATTATATGAAGAAGAGACCTATGGATTTTAGTAGAAAGACACAGCTTCCTACAAACACATGGTATGGAGGAAGACTGGGAACAAATAATCTGACCTCATTCTCTTCTATCCCTCCCATCTGCCAGTAGCTCACACTGGCAGAATCCAACTGGAAGTCAGAGAATAAAGGAGCTCTCTGGTATAATCCAAAGAAGTCAGCCTCCTATAGTACACAATAGAGTGGGGGAAAGTGGAGTAGCATGATTGGAAAAATATGTAACATGCAATAATATAGTTCAACAACACTCAATCATATGTACCTCTTCTCCTGTGAAATTCATCTGTAATTTCTGTAAAACTTTCTAGCCTTAACTTTGGAGTTTAACCATTAGCATTAAAACTGCTGAACTTCTGCTGGGCACAGTGGTGCAGGCCTGTAATCCCAGCGACTCAGCAGGCAGAGGCAGGAAGATCCAAAGTTCGAGACCAGAGGTAGTCTGCATAATTTAACGAAACCCTGTCTCAAAAAAGTTTAAAAAAAAATGGGCTGGAGGTGCAGCTCAGTGTTACAGCACTTGCAAGTGCAGGGAAACTGCTGAACTTCTTACATGAAACTTAAATTTAGAATTGCAAACTTTTCTGTTTCATTATTAAGTCTTTGTGCTGTATCTACTTCCAAAGCACAATATCTCCATCAAGATAGAGCATATGCAGCTTCAACAACAACAAAAATTCTTAGTTGGATAATGTTATAGATTAAATATTTGTGTCTCTCCAAATTCATATCTTGAAACCTGTTTCTCCAATGTGATGATAAAAGGAAGTGGAGCATTTGGGAGGTGACTAGGTCATAAGGACAGAACCTACATTAATGGGATTAGTACCTCTATTTTTTAAAAAGACTTCATAGAGCTCCTTTGCACTTACACCCTGTGAAGTTTTAGCAAGAAGAGGGCCACATATAAACCAGAAAGCACGCCCTCCTCACACAATGCATATGTTGCTGCCTTCATTTTAGACTTCCCAGACTCTGGAACTGTGAAAAATAAATTTCTGATGGTCATAATTTATTGTAGCTTATTTTAGCAACCTAAACAAAGGATACAGCCCAGTTATCGTGCAGGTAGAATAGACCTTTCCTTATAAATCCCATACTCAATGCTATGACTGAATTGAGACTTCGGTTAGCTTAGACCAGATAATCAATGAAGAGAGATCAGCTTGTTGTAATAAAATTTAGTACCATGGAAGTACTCCTGGAGCTAATCATTGCACAGATACAAAATACAAAGTTTTATCAAAGTAAATAACAAAACAGTAAAAGTATTTGTATTAGTTAAGGTGATATTGGCCACAGCAATAGATACAACCCCTAAAATTGCAATGACTTAACACTGAAGTATATCTCTTATTCATGTAAAGTCTAATGGGAGTGGAGGAGTGTACTCATCCATCAAACTCCATCACATGAACCCACCTAGATGCAGAGAGCTGACAAAGGTAGCCCAGGGCTGGGCAGCTAGTGCATAGCAACAACTCTATGAAAGAGAAATACAAATTTTGATGAACAGTTAGCCATCTCCAGCACAAAATTCATCTTTGGCAGAAAAATTATTCTAATAAAAGTATCAATTAATTCTTTCAGGTTAACGATAGCTTTTGGTTATCAGGAATTAACTGTGATAAAACAAATTTTTTCATCAAAGTGCCTAGGAAGCAAATGATTAGAAAAGGGATAATAGATACTTCATATGCCCACAAAACAAGATGGACATGAGCATTATCTCCATCTGTCAACTGAATAATACCAAAGCACCAAAAACCATTGTGATTATTCTGTTATTTGTTTAGTATACATTGCTTAGTATATTCTTTTTTCCCAGTCTTAGAAGCTCAGAAGCCTGGTTACAAGATGCATAAGACTGCAAAACTATTTTCTCTTCTAGCTGAACATAAGCTTGGTTGGAAGAAAAAGTACTAAAAGGTCTAGAGAACTCCATCTTCTCCTGTGCCTAAAGGAGCATATACCCAGCTCCTGTTTGGCAGAATCTAACAAAGCATATATGTGGTCAATTGGCAGTGTCCACAACTGTCCTGAAATAGATTTTCAAAAATATTATCAGCAATTGCTGCATTTTTACTTGCCAAGTTGCCAAAAACTCATGTAATCTCTGATGCATCCTTAAGTAGCCTCAAACAGCTTGGAATCACTTGGAATTCAACCTGATTATACTAGACTAACCAGGTGGCAAGCAATGGTACTAACCTGAATTACCCTGACTGTGCCATATTCACACTTGTTTGAGGGTTAGAATTGATACTGCGGCACCATCCCAGTATGTAGTAAAGAATCATTTGTTGTCATTCTGTAAACATGAACAGTATCTCTTTGGACCTTCAAAACTGGAAGTATGCATGGGTTCAGAAAGAAAATAAATGCTAAAAAACACATGATATTCAAAGATTTTGTAGGCCTGCACTACTAGCCACCCTGGACCACATGTGGCCTGTGGGTCTTGGGTTGGGCATGCCTGGGTTAGATAATGGAGCAAAAAAGTGATCCCAGGCAATTCAGAGGACAATCACAAAGAAGTTTCCACAAATTAGTCTCCTCACATTCACCTTTGACAAATAATATACTGTCAATAACCAATAATTTGGGCTGGGATTTAGCTCAGTTGGTAGAGCACTGCTCTGCAGTCTCTGAGGTCCTGAGTTTGATTCCCAGCACTGCAAAAATGGGAGAAGGACGTGGCAACCCACTCCCAGGGCAATTCCGAAACAATCTACCATTGAAAACCCATGAGGGTCGCTATGAGTTGGACATGACTCGACAGCACCTAACAACAACAACAACCACCAATAATTCAGTGTCAGAATTATTTACACTGCTAGTCCTTAGTTATCAGATTCCCTAAAAATAAGTTTGCTGAAAAGAAATTGCTTCCAAGTCATCACTCTCCCCAACCCATCCCTAGTCTTCTAAACAAATAATGAAGTTACTTAAAAACCCTCCAAGTACATTTTGGCTACCTAGTAAACTAAGGAAAGAATCTTTCAATTTTTAGAAAATGGAAAGATTTCACCCAGGAATACTATGAAAACATTAAGGTTTAGAGAGTGTAGTCTATAATCATGTAAGAAGAATGATTATTTATTGTACACCTACATGTTCTAGTCTATAATGATCTTAGTCTATAATGATCACAACAATCCCTCAAAAGAGGTATAATTACTCAGATAGTATAGATAAGGAAATTCAGAGAGTTTAATAATATAAGCAAGATGTTACAGTCACTAATAGATAAAGTTTCAATTAAAAATGCATCTAGAGCCAGGCATGGCAGCACAGGCTTGTAATCATAGCAGCTCAGGAGGCAAATAGTTCGAGGCCAGAAGCAGTCTGCATAACTTAGCGAAACCCTGCCTCAATTTAATGAAAATAAAGAAGAGGCTGGAGGTACAGCTAAGTGGCAGACTATTTACAAATTACGAGTGAAGTCCTGGGTTCAGCACCCCTCTCCCCTACTAGTATCACAAAAAAGAAAAGAAAAAGGAAAAAAAAAAGACAAGAAAGAAATTCATCTGGTCCATCACACTTGCCTCCACCACTTCTTTATTCATCACACAATTTAATTAACTCATTATCAAAGCACATCGTCAACTGGAAGATATTATTTAATTTCTTTTACTTTAAACTATAAAATAAATATGAAAAGTTTATTAGACACTTTGTTATAAAATGCCAATCAAATTTTAGAATGCATTTTGAATCCCTAAAAACTATAGATTTTCATTTTTTGATAATGGCAATGGTTTTTTATATGGTACAATAATCATCTTTATTTAAAAGCTTTCATGATTCAATATCATCATTCATCTGACATGCCACATAAAAAGAAAGTGCAAAAGATTTGTTTGTTTTTAAATATTAGGAAGGTTATTCTCAGCTGAGCACAAACCCAAAAGCTGAAACAAAATTTAAATACATTTTTTTAAATCCTGACCATAAAAAAGGCATAAACAAGGGCCTAACACAAAGAACATATAAAGAGCTCTAACAAATCACTAAAAATTGCTATCAGAAAAAGCAATATAAATGGCCCTAAACAAATGTAAAATTCTCTTAATCTCACTGATAATAAGAAAATTGCAAAGTAAACCTACAATAGCATGTCTTTCACTGAAATACTGACAAAGATTACCATACACTGAGTTGGTAACAAAGTAAGAAAGTCTCTTTAGTACAGGTCACTTATACAGACTTCCTCTATGAAGATAAGTTTGGTAATATTTATTGAAACTTAAAATATACTGACCCTCTGGGACAACGATTTTGTTTTTAGGAATTTATCCCAGAGATAAGTGGATACATGTAGGAAATGATGTATGTACCATGATATTTGTCAAAGTATTGTTCCTAATAGTAAAATATTTAGAAGCAACCTAAATACCCATAAATATAGTACTAGTTAAAGAAATTACAGAACATTCATCAAATAAGATAGTATACAGCCATTAAAATGAATGAAGCAACAACAACAACAAAAAAAAAGAAAACAGTATTAACAGATGTGGAATTTATCTCATAAAAAGCAAACTTAAGGATATATTTGTGTTATGCTTTTATACATACATCCAAATGTGTGTGCACACACATATACACACACACAGTAGACACAAATAGTATTTGATATACATAAACATCTTATTCATAGACTGTCTCTGGAAGAGCATAGAGTTGACTAGTAACTGTATTTGCCTCTATGTGGGGGGATAGGTAGTAAGACATTTTATACCATGCAGATTACTTATTAAAGTAATTTACATATTACATTGACTATTGAAACTACTTATAAATTGAATTATTTAAAAAATTAGAAATGCTCATATATGTATTCAATAAACTAATTGTTACCTTAGTCTAGCATGAAAATTTTTAATTCTTGTCTTCCTTTATTTGAGGAGCAAATTATCCCTTTAACATTAATAAAAAATCCAAGCTGAGAATGAAAAGATAATATACAATCCAAGAAACACGTGAATAGCCATGCATAGTGGTACATACCTGTAATACTAGCACTAGGGAACCAGAGACAGGAGGAAGTTATGTAGTCTGAGCTATCTAATGAGACCCTGTCTCAAAACAATACTACCACTACCAGAAAAAAGAAACAAACATGACTTCCAACTTGTGTTACAAAAGCAGTTTATCTAAAAGATATCATAAAAACTTAATACATATTTACTGAAAGAAAACCTTTCTATTGATTTTAGTGGGTTTGCTTTCTTCATACATTTTTTTTCACACCACACTAAAACATAAATAAAAACAAACAAATGGAAATACAACTTTTAATAAATTATGTTTTATTTTCAAAAAATAATTCATTTCCTCATCAAATTGGTAAACTATATAATTTGCATTACAACAATTCAAGTAAATATTACTTATTAGATTCCTATTATATGCAAGTGTTAAGGGTGCTGCAAAACACAAACACCTAAAAAGAACAAATTATGATTCTTGCCCTCAAGAAGTTTAGAGTCTTGAAAGACAAAGCTCATAAACATTAATCAGCAGAAGGACACTATAGATTTTACTGATAGATTGAATTATCCAAACTAAAATTGCTATAGGAATTCAGGTAAGGATTTTTTAAAAGCAACTATTGACAAGGATTCACTTGGATGTAAAAATGCTTTCAAAATTATAGTATCTCACTCACATGAAAAATGGTACTATCAGTATTTGATGAAAATAGAAGACTTCCTGAGTAGGTGTATGCTCACCTGGGCTTTGATGAAACTACTGATAATTAAGTATAAATCATTTTTAATTATTCAGGCCTCTAAGTAAAGAATATACTGTCATTCCAATCTGTTTTGACTGGTCACCTGTCTAATTAAAAATACCTCAGGCATCAATCTCTTAATATACACATATTCATAAGTTATATGCATTTCAGTATTGCTAATCTATATATTAAATATTAGTGAAGCTTAATTTCTTTTTCAAATAAAAATAGAAATATAAGTTTTAAATTTTTCTTCCTGTATTCCGATACATCATCTTGTGATGCCCTTGGGGGTACACATCTCACTTTGTATAATACTTAATAATGAATATTTAAACTCAAAAAAAAAGAAACTCACAGATTATGCAAAAATAGTTTTATCCAACTTTCAATTTCTTCACATATCAATCCTATTTTGAAC